>WAAF01015253.1:0-11927 GCA_013400475.1 Tricholaema leucomelas | reverse complement strand
TCCTGAAGGCTCTTCTAAGGCAAATGGAAAATAGAGCAGAGGTGATTGGTGGTAACCAGCATGGCTTTACCAAGGGCAAATCATGCCTGACAAATTTAGTGGCTTTTTAAGATGAAGTCATAGCAACAGTGGACAAGGGCAGGGCAATTGACGTCATTTACCTGGACCTGAGTAAGGCATTTGACTCTGTCCCACATGACATCCTGGTCATCAAACTGGAAAAGCACAAACTGGATGGGTGGAGCACTGCTGGATAAGGAATTGGCTGGATGGTCGCACACAGAGAGTGGTGATCAACAGCACAATGTCCACCTGGAGACCAGTGACAAGTGGTGTCCCTCGGGGGTCAGTGCTGGGACTACTGCTGTTTAACATATTTGTCAGTGACATAGACAGAGGACACGAGTGCAACCTCAGCAGTTTTGCAGATGACAGCAAGCTGTGTGGCACAGTCAACTTGCTAGAGGGCAGAGATGCCATCCAGAGGGATCTGGACAGTCTGGAGAGGTGGGCCCAGGCCAAGTTCATGAAATTCCACAAGGCAAAGTGTAAAGTCCTGCACCTGGGTCAATGTAATCACAAGCACAAATACAGGATGGGTAGCAGTTAGCTGGAGAGCAGCCCTGAGGAAAAGGACCTGGGGGTCTGGGTTGATGAAAAGCTCAACATGAGCTGGCAGTGTGCCCATGCAGCCCAGACAGCAACCGTGTGCTGGGCTGCATCAAGAGAAGTGTGGCCAGCAGGGCAAGGGAAGTGATTCTGCTCGTTTGCTCTCATCAGACCTCACCAGGAGTACTGTGTGCAGTTCTGGAGTCCCCAACACAAGAAGGACATCAAACTGTTAGAGCAAGCCTAGAGAAGGGCCACAAAGATGATCAGAGGGCTGCAGCACCTCTGCTATAAGGACAGGCAATGAGAGTTAGGGCTTTTCAGCTTGGAGAGGAGAAAGCTTCAAGTAGACCTTGTAGTAGCCTTTCAGTATCTGAAGGGGCCCACAGGAAGGCTGGGAAGGTACTGTTTACAAAGTCTTGTAATGACAAGATGAGGAGTAATGGGTTTAAACTGGAAGAGGTGAGATTCAAACCAGATGTTAGGAAAGGGTTCTTTACAGTGAGGGCGGTGAGACACAAACAGATTGCCCAGGGAAGTTGTGGAGGAGTTCAAGGCCAGGCTGGATGAGGCCTTGAGTGACCTGTTCTAGTGGGAGGTGTCTCTGCCTATGGCGGAGGTTGGAACTGGATGATCTTTGAGGTCCCTTTCAACCTAAACCATTCTATGATTCTATGATATGTAGAAAGTAACTACAACCATTGAGAAATTTATCTGGAGTAATCTTGGTACTGCTTACAGTCTGACACAATATTTAAACTACAAGCTTACAATAATGTACTCTCCTTTTCTAGTCACTGGCTATACGTTATTTAATACTTTGATCAATATGTGTGGAAAAAATTTCTTGGGTGAACTCTGTATAGAAGACAAACTGCACAAAGACCTATGTATATTAGATTCTATTAGCAAAGTATTAAGCAGATCAAGAGACAAAAGATTTAATGAGAAAAGTTTCCACACACAGTGGCACCACACAGAAGCAAGAGATCACAGCATATATCTGTCGTGGAGGGCCCATAGGCCCGAAATCAGACCTGCATATGCCTTGCTCTGCCTGGACATGTTTTTCCTGCTTTTAGTCAGGGGTGAGCACACGGCCAGCACAGAGGGGCACAACAGGCCTGGAGCCAGGTGGAGTCTGTCCTGCCCAGGCTTTAGGTTGTGGAAGCCCCCACACGCTCAGCTCACGCTTGCCGGGTGCTAGGCCCATGTGAGCCCCATGTTTGGAAAGTCCAGGCCTGTGGCTCCTTGCCTATTATGGCAAGGTTAGCTGACTGCAAGCCCGATTGGTTATCGGTGGCCAATGAGACCATCGATCTCGGCCCACAGTTAATAAATAGAGGTGCACTCACGTGGCAGCGTTCCTCTTTCGCTCGCCGGTGCATGCACTCAAGCCTGCCTTTACGGAGCTCAGACTCCCCGTGCAGCCGTGCATCCCTCTGCACGCCCATTGCCTTATTCCCTGGTGTGTGCCACAGCCACGAGATACCAGGAGCAGACCTATTCGTCTGCACATCTGCACCTGCAAGTGCTGCCTACGAGTTCCCTGGACGCAGCCGCCGGAGGGACCCAGCAGCTACGGGTGAGAGGCTATCACCCCTGAAGCCGGGAGTATTCCAGCCTTGGAGTCCACGGGCGAAGACCCTAAGGAGTTGGACACTTTACAGAGGCTGTGGCGTAGCCCGGAGGGTGATTTATAATTAGTCAAAATAGTGAGTAAATATCTCTTTAATTCCTATTGTGCCTGCCACAGAGCAGAAAACTTTCAGCCCACTCTGCTGGGCAAACAGTATATAGACCCCAAGCGGCAGTAGCCACGGGGAAAACTCTGTGAATAGTCCTATGCTAGTCATTGTATTATAGTTATTAGCCATTTGTGATTATACCCTTAATGTCTTCATAACCGTTTAAGAATAAATATTAATATTATAAGTTCAGTGGTTGGGGGTGGCGAGAGTTGAAAATATTGTTTAATAAATATATATATTTTTATAAATATTCTCTCGCATTAGTTAATTTCTCCCCTCCGCGACAATATCCATGTTTCAAATAAGAAAATGCATTTACATTAGTATTGTTGCTGTTCAATATGGTAATTATCAATTTAAAATAATCTAAAATATTCAAAAGAAGCTACTGTTGCAGTAGCTGAAGATTCAGGTAATCACCTTAGCGTTCATTTGTCCCTCACAGCTGTAACCATGCAGTGCTTTCAGACTAATTTAGAAAGGAGAATGATATCTTTACAGTCTCTCTTAGGAAAGACTATGTGTTCAGCAAGACTTCCTTAAACGAGACTGGACAGTGAAGAAAGTAGTACTGAAATTGTTGACTTCATATATAATAAGGAACTATGCCACTCTAATTCCAGAAAGCTTGCTCTCAAATTTTATTTTTTTTTTCTATTGATAAGCACTGGAGTAATATTCTGCCAGCACTCATGAACATTTGGCATTTTTAGTATTTAACAACCAAAAGAAAGCTGTACTGTCATCTTTTTACACTGCTTATATAGGCACATTAATTTTGAGGAGAATTAAAAGCATAAAATGCTCATAATGTGCAAGTTCATGTAGTTCTATAATTTTTCGCTCATTTATTGCCTATAGCAAATTCCAGACTGAGGTGGTTTGCTGAGGTATAGTCCTTTCTTGGAGAAGTTCAAACTTACCTCACAATTTGCTAGTAATTTTCATGACATCATGGCTTGACTCAGTGTGGTAACTTACAACAAAGTTACATTAATTTAGCCTACTAAAGCAGTAAACAATTTCTTTCACTATTGTATGGTAAATAACAGTCACAAAGAGGAAACAATTAAAGTTTTCTTTGTGATTTATGTAATGTATAAATTAGCAAAATTACTTTTTCAGTCTTCCACAATAACCTCATTTCTGATTCTATCAAGATTTTACTCACTGTCTTCTAAGCACCACTTGATATTGCTTTCTCTGTTTCCCTGGTTGCTCTGACCAATTACCTTCTTAACTGTTCTACACAACATTTCTCCTCAAAATATAAGAACCATCTGTGTCTCTCTAGTCATTTTATATGCTTTCAGGTCAGGAACATGATACTTGTCAAGCTAAGCTCATTTTCTGTTGCAGAACATTTACTAAGTGTCAGCATTTCATACAGGTTCCTATCTCTGTCAGTAATCACTGATGTATTCAGTTTTGTTGTTTGTTTTTTTTTTTTTTAAAGAAATACATGTTTTCACCAGTTCTGCTCAGAACATCTGTCTGTGGATGTAATTAGAATTTGTTTCCTGCTACCCAGATATTGTCTTGTCTTTCCAGGCCTGCTTTCCGCTTGGTCAGTCAAAAAGTCAATGGCTGAAATCCTGGCCCCTGAAAACTTTTATCTACCTTTTCATTAAAGGTTTTCTCTCTGTCACTTTCAGTTTGCCTGAATTACCTACCCACAGGTCCTTACCTTTACAGTTTATGTCAAGGAGCATATTCCTGTCCTGGAGGTCCCGTGTACCCCAGAAATTTCCTCTCCCTCTGTGGTTTGAATGGGAGAGGAAAAAGGCACGAACAGACCTGTTTCTCCCCCCCTGCCCTGCAGGCGTGAAGGGGNAGCCTATTTTGATAGTTGGGAACGCTATATTTAATAGCACAAATCCTTTTCCAATTACTGACTTAAAATTAGTCAAGTTTACCTGTGGCATCCTATTGTGTAGATATTCTCAAACGGCCAAGAAAGAACCTACTAATTAAATATAAATTATCTTCTGTATATAGTTTTGGGGGCAGGTTTTGGGAAATAAAATAACTCTATTTTTATAAATTCCTGACTCAGCCAATTAATTCCTGGCTCCATAACAATTCCAAATCAGTGGAGACTGACCTTCTTAGTTTGTTCACTCTCTGGAATTCAGCCATTATTTGAACACTTGTGACCCACCTGCTCTCAAATGCTTCAGAAGTCTAAGAAGATCCACAGTTCGTTATCCAGCAGAAGGCTGTGTTGAATGGTGCCAAGTTCAGACAGAAAGAGGAGAATTGTCATTTGTGTCTAGATCTGTATATGTAGTGAAATATTGCCTACAGGTTTGCCTCAAGACTTTTGCAATGTGAGTGCTTCCTGGATGCTCACCAGCAGAATTTCCATCATGTCAACAGCTATATCATTCTGAAACCTGCATCATGCTGTTTCTGACCCTTCTGCTTTCCCTGACCATAAGTCAACAGAAATGAATGCCAATCCATTGGCCTTCTGTATATTAGCAATCCTTAGTCAGTCATTCAGATCAAGCCCAATAGATCAAGCAGGATCAGCCAATTTTTTTCTGCCTGTAATGAGGGGGAAATTTTTGCCCTGTAATTAACAAAGCTTCTCCATACCTAATTTCCACAGTGAGAACAAGTGAGTTCTTCCAGTCTTCTACAGAGTACCACTATTTTTGTACCATTCCTCACACTGTGCTGCAGTTGAGGACTCTTCCCCTGCACATCCAAGGCTTCACCCATATATGTAAAAATAACTTATGTGAGTGCAATTTTCTAAGATGTGATCTGTGTGCCTTTTTGTAGTTGGCCCATGAGCTTATTCAGAGTCACTCTCAGAGTCTCCAGATTTTTTATGAAACATTTACAAATTTGTTAAACCATCCAATGGTAATTTGCTTTCTATTTTCACTTGTCTGATTGATGTCTATAATGCCCCAGGCAATGGCAGATTTCTAGTAAAAGGAAACTGGGTCACATAATTTATTTCACATCCTCAAGATCATTTACCAGTTTTCTTCCTGAGATTGTTTTATTTCTCTTCTGGGATTTTTATCCCATTTCTGTAGTCACAGCACTCTCTATGCATATATCTATGTATTACATATATAGCAATATAAGATATTAATGAAATAACATATATAATATATATGAGATTAAATATATCTTATTTATATTTTGGATAAGTTGTTTCACATAAACAATTATGTAAGTAAGATACATTTTACATCTTGACACCCAAGATAATTATAGGTATCAGCTTTTTGTGGGGGGAGAAGTTGAACTCTAAGCCCACAGGCCTACATAAGTCCTGAGGCATACTGAAGATAATAATAACCCAGAAGTTATTTTGCCATATTACTTAATTAATCTGGCCACTCCAGAATTTCATTCTTTTTTCAGTGGATATTAAACCAACTTGTCAACAGTAACTGCAGAGCTCTCTTTTTTTCCTCTTTTTCTTGTTCAGACCAGTTCTACTGAGTCTGTTTTCTCCTAGCACTCTTTATTTTAGCCATGTTTAGTCTAAAGGAAATGCATTGTGCAAAGGATTAAAATAATAATTTCCAAAAAAAAAAAAAAAAAGCTAGCAAGGTTATGAAATAATAATTAATACAGAAAAGTAGTATTTTAAAATATTTTAATTATAAATACTGTAAAACTGATACCTGCAGAAGTGTAATAAAAGTCATCCACTTAGAAGCCTATAGGCTGCTGTATTATATGGATAATTCTAACATATTAGCAATAAATAACTTCAAGATTTAAATAAATTCCCACTCCATTGTGTTAATGATGAGTCTGTCAAAATGGGATCAAAGTGCAATTCTGCCGTGCACAGAGGAAAATTACTACTTCTGAAAAATGTCAGGTAATATTTGGTACTTACAAAATTGCTTCTTTCTCTGTGCGCAACCACACAAGGCTTGTTTTTAAAAAGTATGTGTACAGCTTTCTTGTCTTCGTTGAATTTTTATCTTCTCTCTTCTTTTGACACTGAACACAAAAATGTACATAGAAGGTGATACAAAGAAAACATGAGCAATATATTAATGAAATAAGGTAAATTAATAACACTTCTCCCTCTGCACTTTAAGCCACAGGGAGAAGAACTGTCTGACTGACTCCTCTGTGACCTGAGCTAGACTGTATGGTCCTGCTTTGGCAGGGGAATTGGTCTTGATGATCTGTTTGGGTCCCTTCCAACCCCTGACATCCTATGATCCTGTGATCCTGACTCTGATATTTCTGCCCTTCTGAGAGACATGATCTTTTTGCTACCATACGTCTTGTCTTGCACCCCAAGTATTCCAGAACTGAAGGTTATGAGCAGCACCCTTACAGTCCACACAAGTTCAGCCTTTATCATAACTGGAAGTGATATCAGGACCAAGTGAACAAGCAGATCTATAGACACACAACGTTGCCAGCTAGAGGCAGTAACTGAGCCTCAAGTTTTCTTGGTGTTTTCCCTGAAAAGTCCTAATTTGCACTTCTCTTCAAAGATATGGTCCTTATATGTCTTCTCTCTTTAAACCTCTGAAGTTTTTATTTGTTTGAAGTTTCACGTAAGTGAATTTTTGTTCACTTCCCAGGGAGCTGAAACCTACTGAATCAAGGGTAACACATATGATCTGCTCTTCTTCTTTACCTCTCTGCACATTTGTTTTTATTATTTTCCAAAGCGTATTTGCTATTGCAGTCTCTGTATGCAGCACCGTATTTTTAAAATAGTGTAATACTGCTGACAGGGTTGGCATGACAGATCCATTGATACTGATGTGACAGCCTTGATATTTCTCTGTTTATTATTACCAAGTATGTCTACTGTGATGCAGAAAGCAGTATTCTTGATCCACTTTTCATTCTGTATGATTACTTGTATTGCCCCAAAACAAAATCTTAATTCACTCTGAATAGTGACAGTCATCTTGACAATCATTAACACTCATCCTTAGTGTGAAATCCATTCACAGACTTTTCCTTACATTCCCATTTTTATGAGGCAGTAATCCATTCCAGGTGGATACCTCCAGCAAGAAATTCAATCACTCATCACCCAGATGAACAGCAGGCAATCAGGTTACCTCAGCAGCACAGAGTGAGTATGCCCTCACAAGGCACCAGTGGTTACCAGCAAGGATGAGGAAAAGAGGCTCAAGCACCAGTAAAAAGGTTCTGTAAACTGAAGTGCTTACATTATCCAAAGTGAGCATTGTTTATTTTTAATTTCACAGGTGCTGCGTCTCACCTGCAGCTCAGAGCCACCACATCTAGTGAAAGAAATTTCCTTCTGCCCCAGGCCAAATCCTCTGGAAGTAGTGCATTTGTCTTCTTAGAGAAGTTATGATCCTGACATCCATGAAACAGCTCTCTTGCCCAGGAAAGAGCTTGAGAAGGCAGCAAATGCTGACCAGGAGAGGAGTGATGGGTGCTGGACTAATAGCCCAGAATAAAGGGTTCTGCATCCTCTCATCTGTCCTTTAAGCCATCTAGAGCCACCATCTTCTCCAGCAGCATCAGTCTTCATTTGATACTTTCACTTCTGCCATCTCAGCCTTTGAATACCATTCATCTTTGTGGGTGTGGAAATAGGATGAAATTCTTAAGAGACTTACGCAGTTAGAATCCCCATGACTGTTTTGACAACTGCTTAAAGAACAAACAGAAAGAATCCGAAGCTATCTTTGCCAGCTTCCAAAGATGACAAACTATGCCATACACACAGATCTGCAGAAGGAGTTATAATAAATCAGGCTAGTTATAATAAATCAGTCTGAAAAAGACTGTCTCAGCCTGAAAGCGCAAATATCATTTTGATGCCAAGCTTTTAAGCTATGTTTCAAAGTCACTGCCAGTGAATAAGCTGATGCATTCCAACCCCAGCCTCCTCCTTCAAAAAATAAATTAGAAAGGCATGTACCTAACTGAATTTTAGAAGAAATTAAAATGAATTTACAGCCAGAATTCTCTTTTCCGATCTGAAAGAATTATCACATTCCACTCTGCAGACCTTTAAGGCATATTGCTCTCTCAGAACACAACTTATAAATGAACCTCAATGTATTCCTCTTCTATTCTCCAAGAAGTTCAAGTTCTTGCAACAAATTTAACCTGTTTTAGTAAAAAAAAATTTTCATTTCAAGGCTGCAGGATTAATGGCCACAGAAACATGGCTAGAAATTAAGGCCATGTAGTCTAGTAGAACTGCAGTGAAGAATCTACCAAGAGCCACTAGCTGTGTCTGCAATTACATTTTCTTAAAATTTCCCACTGATGAGATGATCTTCTTGTAGTTCTGGCTGCTTGACAGTGGCTAGTTTTTTTGAGCTGCTCAGAACTACCCAGCTGACTAAAACTCTGTTGGCTTGTGCTATGCCAGTCACTATCACCAGCAAAGATCCACTGGAGAGCTGGCATGGCAGTCACACTGTTTTAGAAAAAGGACAGTAGGGAGGTGAGCACTGCCTCTGCCACACACCCACATCACTCTTTACAGACTGCTGAAAACCTCCATTGGGTAAGTCTTTTACAGCTCTGGCTATGCACTGTTGCAGCAACAACAGTAACAGACCCACCTGGTTTGTGTCTATCAATTTACAATTAGAAACGTTCTTACTTAAGAAATAATTCCTGATACTGCTAAAATATGATTAATTTATTTTCCCTGAAAGTAATTACTTTAACATTGTTTTGCCAATCTAAAGGTCACACAGATTCTGCACCTGTATGGTGTAAATACTTTGTATACTTTTTTTAATAGCATGGGAGTTAGCCATGTTTCATGAGGTTTTAAATGCCTGATGCATTATCCTTTTATTTCTGTATATTTCTTGTTACTATGAACTACATGTGGAAGTAAGACAGGCCTTTGATGCAGTTTGGAAATGTTATTCACCTAGTCATACTTCATAACAACACGAAGAAGGCTGGGTGATCCTGTATCTGAAAGAAGGATAGACACCTATCCAGAACTAGACTGATACCTGGGCTGCACAGTAGTACTGAACTGTTTACTTAACTCATCACCCATGAACTTAACTGTACTTTAATGTATGTATTCCTAACTACATGGAATTTCTTTTCCACCAAAACCTAGCCTACCCTATTTAAGGAAGCATCTGTGTTTTCTTTTTAAAACATTGAAAACACCTATAAAATGCAAAAGCAGTGTTAAAATGGCAGGGCAGCCAACTTGACGAAAGCTGCATACCTACTACTACTACTACTCACAAGTTTGTCCACTTTACCACTTTGTTGACCTATCTCTTTTCCACCATCTTTAAGTCAGATGATAGCGTGCATTTTAAGACAGCTTTATTTTCTTTACTATATAATTGCAACACAAAGTCCATCCTTCGGTTCTTTGGTGGCTAGCATAAGCTACCTCAGTTCACCTCTCAACAAGCCAGAAATCATATGAGCAACCACAAAAATCAGTAGATTTTCAATCTCAGCAGACAAAACTTAAGTGTACAAGAGAAACTAATTCTGCAGAGGAGTCTTCAGAGCTGTTGTTGGCACACAGGAAAAGCCAAGCACATGGTTGTATTTTTGCTATGGAGAAAGAGGGCTTCAGTCTCCCAGCTATCAACCAGTCAGCAGGTTTTCTAAACTCTGGTTTTGCAGTAATCTGCAAAAGACTGTAAAGACAGTACAGTCATTGACAGTTCTTTTATGTCAAGAAAACATTTTTAAAAGACAGTCTCTGTCATGTCTGTTGAGAATTCCCAGAGCAGATTATTCACTGCAAAACACATGTGCCAAATAGTGTTATATTTTAAAAAGCAAGAGAATTAAAATTAAGTGTGTCTTACTCAAAACATAACTGTTGAAATCTGCAGTAAGAGACAATCAAACTTTTGTATGATTTAGTGTAACTTTTCTACTGTCAACAATAACTCAATGTCAGCTACAGGTATAGGCAGAAAGGGAGGACAGTCCGTAACACTTCCAGAAAAACACTAAGAAATTATTACACATCAGCAATCAGTCAACATAAAAGAGTGGAACTCTTCCCACTGAGTAACGTTAGGGGGAAATTTAGAAAGCAATGTGGAATGTGGTAAAACCATTCTTTTTAATCATGCACAGTATTCGTAAATCACCAGTGTTTATGCATTGTTTTAAAGCTTGAATTGTAAAGCCCGCTGCTTCTGACATATTAAACAAGTCTTTGTCTCCCCCTTGTGTTCAAAGCCTATAGTTAACGTGAATTTGAGAGAAACCTGAATAAAGATCTTAAAATATTTACAGGCACGACTTTAAACTCCTTTTTTCAAGTCATATGCCAAGCAACATAACTACCTCTCAGATAAAGCAAATACTTCCTAGATAAAAGGTAATTCACATATAATAAAAGCAGATCAGGGAAAAAAATGCAGACTAAACTGAACAAAACCAATGCCGTACCTTTGTGATTCATTATTTTTTCACCCCTGGTGAAATACTGTATTTAACATTTCTTGGTAAGCTGCAAGAGATTATTCTGCAGAAACTTATCCAAGATCTCTTAACCTTTCTTTTAAATGTCAGAGTGCTGAATTTACATGATATCATCAAGCAATGATTTTCAAAAGAATTAACCTCATAAGGGGGAGAACTTATTAACATAGAGATGAAACATACCATTATATCTTAAATTAATCAATTAAATTCTGCACTATCTTAATAAGTTGTCTGGTTTAATTTCCAAAGGGAACATATGCATCTGAGGCACATAGATCATACATTTTTGATGCACATACACATCTATTCAGTAGCGTGAGATTCCTCTTAAAGGAAGATGTTATTACATGGGAAAGAGCTTCAAACATATGATATAAAATTTAATGGTTTTAATTTCTATTCCTTTTTCTCCATTTGCAATGGCTGAGACAACTGTCTTTACAAAATGGCAAGTATGCTACGTTTTTAAGTTTTCTGTCACTGAATTTGTCCCCTTTTTAAGGAAATTTGTAGGGGAACAAATTTCTGTTTTAAATCAAGGCACATAAACATTTGAACCTTTAGTACAGGAGGTCCAAAAAATATGTACCTTTTTATATGAACTCTTAGAAACTTGTAGAAGAGTGTTTGCAATAATTACTATATATATGTGTATATATATATAAATTACACACACAGACAGCAACTATACTTTTACTCTGGAGACAAAACAATGAGAACAACAAAACCCACAAACAATGGCCATCATTTTAAACAAACAGAAGCATGGAACAAATCCCTAACATTTCAACTGTTGTGTTGCATGTCTCTTGCTTGCTATAAGCCTCTCCCATCAGCAACAGCTTTAAGCCTTCCACTTTTTTTTGCTGCTAGCTGTCTGTATCTTTCCCAAAAGAGAAAGAAGACCTTAGGCCAAATCCTTCCCTCATAAAAGCTTTAGCCACATTGTGACAGTTTGGGTGTTACCTGCTTCGCCACTCTTATGAAATCACCCGGACTAGACTCGGCTGAGCTCGGAATTAGAACGAAGCTTTCTATTTACAGCTTAGCACAATATACAGGCAGGTATTTACCACCTACATACAGAAAGGTGTAAGTTAAAAAAGGTAATATGGAAGCACAACAGCCCTCCCA
>WAAF01015252.1:0-39526 GCA_013400475.1 Tricholaema leucomelas | reverse complement strand
GAAGCGGTTGAAATCTGCTCTCTTGAAATCTGCTCTATTGAAATCTTGAATACTAATTAAGACAACTACACTTGTTACTCTCTGAAAGGTTGCAAGGTTCAGTTACTACTATCGTTTCCTTCTATCACAAACAGCACTCAGCATGGTGTAAACACTTTCCAGTACTAATGCACTAATAAGAAAACACTATTTCAGAATATGAATAAATACAGACACTGTTCACCATTTCCTTTGCCCCCAAGAAAAAAAACACCTGTGTTGTGGCCGCATGAGTTTGTTGGAAAAACAGAAATTATATGGGTGTGCTTGGATGCATCCATAAAATCTAATGTGACTTCACTATGGCTAAAGGAAAGAAAACCCCAAACCAACAGTCAAAAACACAAGAATTATCAAATCCAAGACTTTGCTTCAGAAAGCAAGGAAGAGTCTGAAGCCAAACACTACTTTACTAAGGGAGGAGGAACTAGGAGTTACTCCTTAAGGCTTCTTCTCCCATTGCTAATAAAAATAACCAAATCCCTACAAGAAGTTCCAATGTGTAAGTAACACAAATCTGGTTTTTTGAAAGGGCCAAGAGTGCACAGACACAAACCTGATTGGTCCGTTTCGATCTTCTGCTTTCCGGAGTCTGAGCAAGGGTGCATAACCTTTTACTGCAACAAACTGTATGTCTGGGAAAGGGGGATCTACAAAGTGAACAGACAGCAGTGCTTCAGAGAGGTTGTAGAAGTATCTCAGGCATGAGGATTCCTAGCTATTTTTCCCCAAAAATATTCCTGCTACCTGAGCCTCAAACCCTTAATGGCTAAAGTCTGTAGACAACGTAGTCTGGTCAAGAAAAACACAGAGGAAAACTAAGTGTGACGGCATGATAGCCCAAATTCAAACCCCTGTACTGAAATGTATCTGCTAGCTGGGGAAATCAGATGTCTCCAAGTGACAGCAGATCACAGAGAAATGAGACAGGAAAGATCTGTTGAAAGGAGTAACAGTATTTATTAAAATGGTCATGGAGAATATAAAGATAAAACTCCAGGCACACAGCCCACTACAAGAAATAAAATGGTATGAACAAAGGAGAACCTATTAGAACCAGAAAGCACTTTCAAGAAGCCAAATGTCTTAGTTACTGCTCACAGTCCGCTAGCAATATCCAGTCCCTTAAATTGGATTTCAGTATGGGTGCAGAGCTCTAATTTGGTTTAGTGGGAATCTGCATCAAGACCAAAACTGAACAAACACTCCTGAATCTAATTTTAAAAGCAGTAATGGCAGCTGCACAGCCTGAGAATGGGGCTATGATAATGAAAATCACCACTACCATCATAGAAGAAAAAATGAGAGCAGCTTCAGCATGCACAACTGAGGGGGTAGAGTGCCAAGCGAGGATACTATCTACCACAAGTCCAAAAAACCTAGCACAGATATGGCTAGGTTGTTTTTGAAAACTGGTCTAATCAAGTTATTGACACCCAGATGGAGAGTAACAGATGCAGTCCTTATATACAAAAAATAAAAAAATCAAGGCTAGAGAGCACCCTTAGAAAGAATAATCAACATCATGGAGGTACAGAAGAAAAGCATGTGCAGATTTGCAGGCACATCAGGCAAAATCTTGCTGACATCCACAGATTTTCATACAGCTGGAATATGGGCAGCTGCGCATATATACTGAAACATTGAAAATCATTAATGCAGCAGGAGAAAACAAGGCATCACAAGAAACCTGACAGAATGGGTAAATAACTGCTGAAGAGGGAGCAGACTTACAAATTGGAAAAATAATTTTAAAGAAGTATTTAAAGAAGGAAAGAGGTTAAATAAATCAAGAAGACATGCACAGAAGACAATGATTTAAATCGTAAAGACTGGCCATCTCTGACAAACCCTTTCACATGACTCACTCTGTTTACTGCAGCCTTTGTTCTGCTCTGTGGCTCAAAGTCACACCACCCCATTCACCACAGCAGAGGTATGCAGTCTACAAGGCAGACAGAAAAATGAAAAGGGAAGGAGTGCCCAGCACACTGTCACCAGCCAGGCCCAGCTCTGCTGGCAGTGCTTTGCTTTGCCTCCTGCAGGTTTGGCTCCTCTATTGTGTGAGCCTGATCTCTGCTTTAGAAAAAGTTCCTTCTCTGAGGGAAATTGCTGTCCGTGCCAGAGGAAGGGANTGTACCTTTGCTGTGAGCTCTAAACCCCCTCCCAGATCTCTGCGTACTTAGCTCTGCGTATTTGGTGTCTGGCAGCAGGCAGCAAGCTCCTGAGTTTTCCTGCCGGAGGAAGCACTGACCTTTGTGAAGGGGAGAATATATGAGCTTATGAGAAAAAATGGAAAGCAAGAGAAGGTAAAGGAGCTGCTGAACCGTTCATGTCACAACAGTGACATAAGTTGAGAGTTCCTTGGCAGTCTCTCTAAAAGCAGTGAAACCTGCTGAGCCTGCCCAGGCTTTCCCTAGGGCACCTGACACCGTAGGCTCACTGTTGTGCTGTGAAGCAGTGAGGCCCTGCACTGCAGTCACTCCCGGGGAGGTCATCCAGGACTGGTAAGAGGAACACTGAAAAGAAGAGCCTCCCTGAGATGAGCCTTCATGGTCACACATGCAGTGCCCTACCCAGCAGACAGAATCTCAGGTGCATGGCAGAGGCATGAGGCAGAGCTTGTAGAGCAAGGCAGTGTGTTTAGGAAGGGTTTCCCTCGCTCCTCACACGGGAGGGGTGGTTTCAGACAGATTTTAGCTGCATTGTTCTTAACTGCTCTCACAGGCCTTGCTGTGTCACACAGACAGCATCAAAAACAAAGCAAGACAGCACTAGCAGCAGCTTAGCAGAACAGAAAGCACAGCTGTAGACAACTTGGCTCTAGTGAACTATTGAGCTGTGAGTCATCAGCTTGATGACACCAAGATAAGTGGCATGGTCTGACACACCTGAGGGACTGGCTGCCATTTAGAGGTATTTGACAAGCTCGAGAAGATGGTCCATGTGAACCTCACGAGGTTTAACAAGGCCAAGTGCTAGGTCCTGCAATGCAAACCTCAATATTAATCCAGGCTGGGTTTAGGAAACTACTGGTTCTAATCGAGGCCAGGGGATGAAGAGATTGAGAGGGACCCTCTGAAGAAGGACATGGGGGTACTGGTGTATGAAAAGTTGGACATGAGCTGATGAGGTATACGAAAAAAAGCTGGAAAAATAATGGGGGAGCAAAGTTCACAGTAATGGAAATATTATGCACTTCAATACTCTCTGTATATAAATACAGAGTGAATGTATGAATACATTGTAAATAAATTTTTACTCATTCTCGCATTTCAATCACTGGCCTTTCCCTGATACATAAATTCAAAGCTCTTTTCTTCGGAATGCTCATGGTTCTGCAGCTGCATACTGCAATGCACTCCAAAGGCAGATGATATGTTGTCAGAATACGAGACGTCAGATCAACAAATCTGTTACAGTGTTTCACTTCTCCACTGGAAAGTAGATTAGGTTTTTCCTGCTTATTCCAAACCTTAAAGAAGTTATTTTAAGAAAGAATGAGTGCCAACCTTTTCCATCACACACAAGGCACAACAGTAACGTATCTTCTATGTGTATGTCTGCACATCCATGGGCAGGAGAAACGATCAGACATCATGACCTGATTTCTAACATATTGCATTCTTCATGTACCAAGACACAAAGGAAGGGCTCTAGATTATACTTAGTATGTGATGAAATTCGCTATTCTAATTCAACTCACTTTCTAGACCTCCTAGTTGTGAGGCTACTATCTTACTTATGTATTCACATGAAGAAAGAGACGATACACACACAAACACGGGACCCGCAGGTACATCCTAGACTGAACCAAAAAACAGTATCAGCCGAGAAAGCAGGAACTGCAACTGCTCGAGATACATAGGCCTGAGGTCAAACTTATCCAAACCCACCTCAAAGTACACATATGCAAGAAATAGCAGCAAGTGTATGGTAAGTATAGAACAAACTTAAAATACGTCTTGATTCTAAGAAAAAATAAAATTTGAGGGGAGGAAGATAAATGAGAAATCACCACTGAATGTAGTACAACTTATTTTAGAAGAAAATGTAATTCAGTCACCAATAACCTCTTTCTCGTATCCAGAAAAATTTCCATCTTACAAGTATGATGTCTTGTGTCAAAGTGGTCTGCTCTAAATCAAATCGAGCTAGCCAGACACTGTAAATTATAAGATGGCATTCATGAACTTCCCAGAGATCATAATTTTGTCACCTCCAGTGCAATGGCTTTATCCCAAAGCAAAATTTGCTAACAGATTCACATACCAGTAGTGTTCTAACGCAGCTCACCTGAAGAAGTTAACTCTTATTTTGGATACCAGAAGCAAAAAGCATTAGCACTTTCTCTACTGTTCTGTTTTTCAAACACTTGAAAGTGGCTACAGAATTCAGTCTTTGTAAATTTGTATGTGTAAACAGATTATGAAATTAAGAACAATGCCTTGTATGAGCATGCCTTAATAAATGATCTTCAAAAAGAAAACAGAACAGAGCTACATCTAAGTCACGTAATCTCAAAAGAAATAATGAATGAGAAACTATACCAAGACACTCCTTTCCTTCCCTTCCCTGGTAACAGACAAAAACTCTCTTCTTGTTTTAAAAGACATCCTTGCTACCACCTTCTATCAACTACAATACAACCACTGCCTAATTATTTGTCATAATTGACTCTGTTTCCTATTTGAAGTAGACAGGTGCTAGAAGCTTGTCAGCTTGACAGGTGCTTTATGCTTGAGGCATACAAGCCTATACAAGACTATCTGTTACTAGAAGTATGACAGGCACAGAATTTCAATGATTCATGAAGCTTTTGATAGATCATATTTACCATCTACAAGATGATAAGCAAAACTAACCTTGCGCTCAGCATGGACCTATTTTCTCCTTTGTCCAGGCGAAAACCAGGTGTTTACGTCACACATTCTTGATTTTTTTTTCCTTCAGAAATATCATGGATATAAAAATCTTCATTTAGGAGACACAGAGATCACAGAATGTCAGGGGCTGGAAGGGACCTCAAAAGATCATCCAGTTCAACCCCCTCTGCCACAGCAGGATAAACTACACCAGATCACATAGCAATGTGTCCAGGCTCCCTCTCTGGATAGGGAGGCTCCACAAGCCCTCTGAGTAGCCTGTTTCAGTGTTCTGTGACCCTTACAGTGAAAAAATTCCCCCTCATGTTTAAATGAAACTTCCTGTGCCTCAGCTTCCCCCCACTGACCCTTTTCCTGTCACTGGGCATCACCGAGGAGAGCCTGGCTCGATTCTCCTGGCACTCACCCTTTATCTATTGACAAGGTCACCTCTTAGTCTCCTCTTCTCCAAGCTAAATAGCCCCAGCTCCTCTAGTCTCTCCTTGTAAGAGAGATGTTCCATTTCCTTAACCATCTTTGTGGCTCTGTGCTGGACTCTCTTCAGCAGTTTCACGTCCCTCTTGAACTAAGGAACCCAGAACCGGACGCAGTACTTCAGATGCAGCCTCATCAAGGCAGAGTAGAGGGGAAGGCGAACCTCTCAACCTACTAACCACATCCCTTTTAATGCACCCCAGATGTAAATATACATTCAGGATAAAGCAGATACTTTCTTAACATGCATTTACAAATCTTCATTTTTGAAAGAAAGAGGGGGGAAAGGGCAAGTAAACAAACAAAACAAGCACTCAAAAATACTGCTAGCATTTACATACTTAGGGTATTGTAAAACAGTCTTTAAAAATCTAAACAGATGACTGTCCTTGCCAGGAAGTTAACTTTGTTGGGCAGTGTTCAACCAATCCTCTGGGAAATGTCTCTTCACAATAGTTGAAACCCCACAGTTCAGATTTCCTCAACTCTCAAAATGCAGGAGATGTGTGAAAGTCAAGGAGATACAACATCTGGACTCGCTACCAGCTGGGGAAAACAGACCAAGTGACTCTGCATTTGTTAAAGGATGCCACAGGAAACCTCAGACAAAAGAGCCCACCTTCAGTATATTAACATTCAGCACATAGCCTGTTTTAGAGCGTATCTTGCATTTACACAGTACCATTTAGCCAGAAAACCACCTGAGACAAAATACACTTTTCAGACAAAACACTTTTCACATTCAAACTTGGCAGATAAATTGAGATTATTCCACCCACCACAGAAATACACCTGTGTGGTTTATCACTGCATGTGATTACAGAGTAACTGGACAAATGAATATGCTAATTATACATCTACTCTTAACCAGTTTTTATATAAATTAAGTTCCTTGTACAGATAACACAATTCTTGAAACACAACAAACAGAAATCAAAGGGGCACTGCCAGAAGAATGATTTTAACTGTATCCTTTTCATCTTAGTGAGGCTGAAGCTGCAACAAATTCAATGTCATATTTACATCTCGTTATTTGGTGAGCTTTGCAGAAAGACTGCTGTTGGCTTTTTTAATTTTCACTCCATTTCAACCACAAAAAGAACTACTTTGATTTTTTGGCTTCCACTTTAAAGTACAGTATGAAGGGTTTGCATGGCAAGTTCTGGGTCGAGATTCCTAATGACAGAGCAACCACTTACTGGAAAGAAAAAAGAACTAACAGATAGAAAACGGCTCGTGTAGCATAATCTTCTTTCAGAATGGAAACTACCTAACTTGTATGCAAAGAACTTTTTTAGGGCTATGCATGTGCATTTGCTAAGCACTAACTCAGTGGAGCGGAAAACTCGCCAGCTGCCAAGGCACAAACCCCACTTCACACAGCACCTGCTGCAAAGCCTTCTATATAGCCCTGCTGAGTAAGCAGCCTAATGCAATCCTGCACAGATCAGGAAATGCCACAGGATGACAGAGTAAAGCTCTGCGTCTTTACACTGAGTAAATGTATTAAAACATTATCTCAGTCAACCAAATTCTGACACAGATTACTACTTTTTACAAAGCTACATGTACACACAAACTCATGGGTGCTACTTCTGAGTGACAGATAGGGAAATTCTCAAAATAAACTATCAGATAATTAGTTTAATTTAAAAAGTAATCCAGATTGTTGCATATCCTGAACAGCAACCTTTAGGTAACAAATGAAAAATATTGTAATACCATCTATTTCAAAGCCACCACTAATTCTTTTCTCCAAGAGCAGTCAGAGAAGAGCTGGTTCCATCTAGTGGATGTTACCAGTTTCAAAACCACCACAAATCCTTTTATCAAAAAGCAGTCAGAAGACAGCTGGTTCCATCTAGTGGATGAACAATTACAGACACTTGCAGAGCTTTCCTGTTTCTTACTTAACCCAATTTGTAGCCCCAACAGGGAGAAGAGCAGTACTGAACTGTGCTTCACAGCGTTAACAGCAAGAATGTTTGATGGAGTTTGACAGTATAGGGATGGTATTTAATTATTATTAACAAAATTAGTTTTGAAATGACAGATATTTTTTTAATCACAGCACTTTAGTACCATACAAGTATCTTGCTAAACAGTGAAGGTGAAATTCTCCCTATAAAATGTGATTATTTGTTCAGACGCCTTCTCTGTTTTGTACTTAACACAATTAGAGATGAAGGTAACCTGTCTGAGGTACTTGCAGAACTCTGTACTTTGGTCTCTTGCAGACTTCAGTGATATCTATTGTCACAAATACCCATTCAAGATGCAGTTATACCATTACCTCTATGTCATAGTGGCAAGTACCCATACTCAGAAGTGCCTTAGTTTCTTAACAGGGCAGGGAATTTAACCCACCTTCCTGTGTCTAACCCAAACTATCTAGTCCCTGATGACATTCCCACAATGGCACTTCAAAACAATGCACCCCTATTTCTCGCTCCATTTTCCTGCTGAACTTTCAACCCCATAAATCTGTGAAAGTAAGTAACAATGAACAATTTTAAGCATGGAATGAGCACTCTGACAGCCCACCACACCACACTGAGATCAACAATATTGTTTCATTAGAGCCTCTTGCACCCAAAAGGTGCTTTTGTAAATACACAAAATAAATGCAGGACCTACCTGTGATTTCTGTTGTCATGGAAACAGGCAGTGAAAAATTCAGAGCTACCATGGAAATATTAACAGAGTAATTGGTGCCTGGCTGCAAATCAAAACAGACTTCTGGAGCTTGCTTGTCTGTGGTAAGGTTGAAAATAATTTCATGAAAGAATTCCTTCTGATACCAGCGCCGGCCCTGCACATGAAACTGCAAGCAAACAATCACAGCATGGAAACTGCAATGTTTTAATGTATCATTTGCATTCAGTCATGCCATGTTCTAAATGAGAAGAAACAGCAGAAAAACACATCACTGCAAACAGACTGCCAAATCTGTTTGCACTGACAGTTACTCAAATTCAAGAGCTTCCAAAATCTGACAGGAATTGCAGTCCCTCTTGATGAGCTCTAACGCTGTTCTTTCACTTCTCCTCTTCCTAGTCTATCATCTTTTATTAAATTTAGTACTGTAATTTCCACCAAGTCTTAATTGAGAGAGACCAGTTACAAAAGTAAGCTCACATGAAAACTCTTCTGGTTGCACCCTGAGGATTCAGTCAAAATCAAGTCACTGTGACCTATGTCAAAAAGCCAAACACCCTTCAGGTTCTGCCTACAGACAGCTGTTCCTACACAAATTTCCAGATCCGTGGGTGGGGCTTTTTTTTTTTGTTTGGATTTTACATGTGTTTGTTTTGCTGTTGAGGACCCCAATGGTATGTAACTGTTAATTTCAGGCCGCTCATAATCATTCCTTTGGTAAAAAAAACTAAAATGCTTACTTCATCATATGCTAATTTCCCTTTAGACAGAACCTATGCCTTTAGATAATCTTTGAGTATCTCTTAGCGTGTGGAAATGCAAGACAATAGCACGGTGGTCAAGAGTTCCGGCAGAGACAGTTCATGTAGAAATGGGACAAGGCAAGATTGCAGGTATATGACAAGAGAGAGTAGACTGACTCCATGGAACTGCAAGAGAGCTGTCTGAAGCCTGAACATGACAAAGTTGAAAGTACAGACAGGGAAGGCAAAATATGAGTAGCATAGGAAAAAAGAATAGCAAAACCCAGGAGATTATAAAAGACTATGGTGGTTTCCCTTCTTTCTTGAAGGTTGCTATGCCAACATACTCACTGGGTTTTTATGAGAAGCATTCTTAGAATGAAGAACACTTAACAGAAGTGAATGCTTGAAAAATTACTTTTTTTCTTTCACATAGGTGATTGATCTAAATTATTTTCTAAATTCGAAATACAAATTGTCACTTACCAAGTATCTGTCTTCGACCTCAGTTCCCCTGACATTTCTCTGCCATTTCAAGCAAGTATCATTAAAAACTAATACATTACTGAAAGCTTCCTTTACTGTAAAGACAATAAAAAAGGGAACAACTTACTACAAAAACTTCAACTTAAATGAATGAGAGTAACTGAAAATTTTAAAAAATCAACCAAAAAAACAAACAAACAAAAAAAAGGCTTTTATTCTCTTCTGAGAAGGAGGCAGACTCTCATTCCTTTTTGAATGAACAAACACAGTAAATAAAGTACAAGCATTTTTTTCAGAAAGAATGGCTTTCAGAAAATCCCAATCATGCTATTCATGAGATCAAGATAGGATTTAGTTATCCAGACCTAGGGAGGTTACAATGACAGAAAGATTTAGGGGTTCTGTGGAAAAAAAGGTTACCATTGAACAGTTTGTCACAGTTGATGCCCTTTAGGAAAAACTGTATGAGAAAAGTTACTTTTGTGGATTCCAAAGGCAATTATTTTTCATGGTCTCTCTCATCTCATCTGACTAGTATTCAGAAGGCAAGCTTAAAGTTTCCATGACCAAAATACCACAGGAACCTGCTGTTAGAATGTGCCTTCTCCACAGCTACTGAACAACAGCCAAAACACTGAGCATCACTACTAAACACAGCAATATTTTCTAAAATGCTCGTATCACTTAGATTAGTATCACACAGCTTGGCAGTGAGGAATTCTCCCACAGGCATAGAATGAGTTTTCAAAACAAGGAATGGAAACCAGCAAGCTCTGTATCATGAGCTGAAATCCCTGCATGTAGCCAGGAATGCCACTGCACCAACCCTACTTCACCTTACCCACAAGACAAATCTTGAAGCAAGTCTGCCAAACCTTTCTGAAGGGCACTTACTGCCACTGTCCTGTTTGCTTGTAGATTCAATGGCCACCACAAGCAGAAAGAAGAATGTCTTGCAGAAAAAGAGGATGCTGATGGTGGCTACATGTTTGTAGTCAGCATAATGAATTAATTTAGTCTAGGAGACAGTCTTGTTATCCTGTCTGCTAGGCTTCATAATATGGAACTCTGCTGCACACTAAGTTGTTGTATGAGCACAGAATACAAAACACAACCTACCCTTTGCTTGAACTGCTACTGCAACTGAGACAGTAGCTTTTGTGGAAGAGATGGTAGTAATATTCACCACGTAGTTACTGCCAGAGTGGAGATCTAAACACACCTTTGGATTATCTTCACTTGTAGTGATGTTAAATGTTGCATGTTCCGAGAATGTCTTCCCATCCCATCTCTGGCCCAGTATCTGAAACTATTGAAGAATCAACAAAAGCAAAGGTACAGTTGGTTGTGGCTCTCCAAAATTTAGAATACTAGTTCAATTAAATTCTGAAAATCCAAGATTACATCTGTTCAAGAATATCAACTTAATAAAAAATAAAAATAGGCTTATGATTGTTTTGGTACAACAAAATGGCTTAATATATCTTGTACTTAGTTTCTGGCTATTAAAATTACTTTTTTTTTTCATGTAGCTCTACAACAAATATCAGGAATTTATAAAGAGGATCCTGCAACATCTCTAGCACAAATAGCAAGGAAAGGCAAATATATTTTTCTTGTTTACAGCACACAGATGGAAATACATCTGCTTGCTACTTTCTTTTTCTATTTATTCCCCTACCCTTGCCTTACAGAAGCAGGACCAGGACTGAATGCCAAGCAACAGTAAGAAACAAGCTTTCCCAAGACCATCCCTGTGCAGTGAAAAATAAATCTCTTGTATGTATGCAATGAAGCTACGTAGTTGAGCTCAAGTTAAGTCCAGACTATGTTCTGAACTTCACTGCGTACATCCTAGGCCTACAGTATCCTCAGCTTTCCTCAGCTTCCCTCAGCTTCAACTATTCAGAAGTGTCTTGCAGGCAAAACCAAGTGCACAGAGCACATTGCACTAGAGGTCCACAGCTTGCCACTTGTGGTACTGGGTACATGAAAAGCACTGGTTTTGAATCAGGAATTTGCTTTTTCTGCCTCAGTCATGCTCAGTAAAAGCATTCAAACTAAAAATGCACTGCTTTATAATACAAGAGGAGAAAGACTTTTCTTTTCCAAAATGCTCTTAGCACTCATCCTTGAAATGTATTTTTCATGGTAATCTAGCCACCCTGCAGACACTAAACTACCTTCTTTTTCTTTTCTTCCTATTTGCACATGCTCAGAAAAACAACCTTTCTTGGGATGTTGTCATTCTCCAAATATGGGAGTTCTTACCATGTTGTTCTGGTTTTCAGTAACACTGACTGAATTACTTGTTTCCGAGAACTTTTATTTCAACTTTTATTCTTATGAAAATGATAAAGGTTGGAAGGGACCTCTGAAAATCATCTTGTCTAACTGCTCTGCTAGAGCAGGACTGATGAAAGTAAATCTCACAGGAACATGTCCAGGTGGGTTTTGAATGCCTGCAGAGACAGACTCTACAGTCTCTCTGGGCAGCTTCTGCTACCCTCAAAGGAAAGAGATTTTTCCCTATATCATAGAATCGACCAGGTTGGAAGAGACCTCCAAGATCATCCACTCCAACCTAGCACCTAGCCCTGGCCAATCAACTAGACCATGGCACTAAGTGCCTCATCCAGTCCTTTTCTGAACATCTCCAGGGACTCCGCCACCTCCCTGGGCAGCCCATTCCAATGGCAAATCACTCTCTCATAAGTTTTAATCACTCTCTCATATGTTTATGCGGAACTTCCTGTGTTCCAGTACGTGCCAGTGTCTTGTCACTGAACACCACCTTGAGTCCTCCTGATGATCACCTTTTATATTTTTATAAGAATTAGTGAGATGTCCCCTCAGTCTCCTCTCCTCTCAGCTAAACAGTCCCAGCTCTCTCAGCCTTTCCTCATAAGATATATGTTTTAGTCTCCTAATCATCTCAGTGGCTCTCTGCTGGACTCTCTCCACCTTATGTTTATAGATGGGGAAAAAAAATGTAGTTATCAAAGTTGCTTTCAATTTCTATGATGAACAGTTCTAAAATGTTCAAATACAAGACAGCTGAATCCCTTGAGCAAAGCATAGTACTTCAGTGCACTCTGCATTTCTAGAGCAAGTCACATCCAGTATTTTCAAGTAATACACCATGTACTCGAAATGTCTGCAACACAGACAGGGACACAGCCCAGGTTATGTAATGCTTTCTATGTCAACGTGACCTTGAGCTCTACACCAGAATGTCACTAAAACATAAACTTGTGCTGAAACTTCTTAGAGTTTCAATCAGATGTTTAGGTGACTCACTGAAACAGGACCCTAACTTTGGGGAAGGGATTTGTTTCTTTCCTAATCCAGCCACATTCAGGTTTCTAGGCAGTTCACTGAAGAGTAAGACAAATTACCACGCGAACAAAACCCACAAAACAGAATTCCACTGCTGACTCACTGGAATTAATCAAGACAAAGCTAATTCTGACCCCAAATACTGTCCACTTACTGTGTATGTTATTTGCACTCCCCGTCTTCCAGTTTTCCTCTGCCACTTCACACACGTTTCATTGAATATGGACAAATTACTGAAGAATTCCTCCTCTGTGGCCAAAAACATGAACACAGAGTGAAAATAATTATTGCTTCTCATGCAAATCTTAATATGTCTGGAAACATTGGGGGGGTAGGGGGGTGGGGGTGTCAAGAAAAAAAGCAACCACTGAGAAAAGGAAGAAATAAACAAACCAGAAAAATTAGGTATACAAAAGTCAGGTAAAGTTTTCCTTCAACTCTATCAGCTCCTAAAGCTACAATACAAGGCTAAAGAAGCATGTTCTGAACCAATGACTGTGAAGTCCTTAAGCACATAGCCAAGCATTATGTGAAACTATTATGATTAATGAAAGCAAAATACTTTGCTAGGCTTGCATTTCAATGTCAAATAATTTCAATTTGAATGACTTTACAGATCCTGAAAGGGACATTAAAACTAGGTTATAGTTTCCTGACAGCAAAAGGACAAGCTCATTAACTTCATGAGCCCACTAATATTATCCTATATATAGAAGCATCCAGTATACAGTAGCATTGCTTCTCACACAAGTATCTTCAGTATATACTGTACTAAATATTTGTCCCAGGTTTGGGTGGATCTTTCCTCTGGAAGAGTAAATTCATTACAATACAGGTTTTTAGAAAGTCAGGAAAAATGAAATTGTATTTCTTATAGTTTCAATATAACAGTATAAGGAGAATAAACTACTACAGAAATATAATAACCTTAATGATGATGGGGGAGGGGTCAAGCAGTGGCAGAGCAGCAAAAGCAGCAGCAGCAGCAGCAGCCAAAACAGCACTGGGGGAAGACAGCAGAGAGCACAGCAGAAGCAAGGGGAAGGTACAAGCTGTGCTTCCAGACATAAAGCTCTTGATGCTCCAATGAAATTACATTAACTTACCCATTGTTGCCATTATATGGCCTATCCCTAGAATGTTCACCTCTCCACTCAGAGCTTCCACTTCTAAGTTTCTCTGATCTGAATTTTTTTTTATGTCTGAGCTAGAAGTCCAGCTCAAGTGGCCACAATATTAGAATCTTTCATACCAGCTGACCAATCGAAGCAGAAGAGCCAATGACAAAAGACATTTTGATCTGTTTCCAACATTCCTTTTAGTCATAAACATAAAATTTGGGCCACATATTGGTGTTCCCGGTCCAAGTCTTTCATTAAAGTGTGCTTTTTGCAGAATTACACCAGCAAAAACAAGGAGTAAAAGAAAACAATGCTGCAATTCCACTGTTTCTGACACCTGTTCTAGGTTATCGGAGAATCTGGGTGCCAGCATCTGGATCTTAGGACATGCAATGGTTTCTCTTCTAAAGAATGGGCTGCCCACAATGCAACTAGAAGGTTTGTCCACCTTTCTCAAGGACTACAAGTATCATTAAAATGCATCTAAAAAAATAAAGCAGGTTTAAAAGTGCTGCCTGTAAGAAAAGGATGTTACAGATAAGTCAACAAACACAGAAGAAAAAAATGCTCTTCTGAATACAAAAACCTACATTAGTTTTTAAAAAAGCTTCTGGTTTCAGTTGGAAAAGAATGGTTTTGGACATGAATTAACGTTTTAGTTCATTATTTGCTTGGGTTAGTTTTTAAAAGGTGTCAACACTTCTCCTTGGTTTATAGTAAGTGTGACACAGTCACAGTAAGACATTTTTCAAAACAAACACTGGATTAGAAGAATGAACCCTACAAAACTAAGCATGTAGGGAGTAGTTTTAGCAACCAGAGACACACTCTTCAACATACCTGTGTTAAAATTTACTTTTAAGAACTGGCTATGCTCAGAGGAAAAGCACAACCAAGAAGATGAAGTCATTCTTTTTTTTTTAGGCAGTTCTCTTGCTGCTGGGATTGGACACAGAGCAAGTTGCCTTAATGTAACAAGAACCAAGTATCCTTCCAGAGCTAAGAATAAAGCTTCTGATCACAACTCACATGACAAGAAACATATTTTCTCCTAATTCCTTCACCAACTTTCAAACAGCCATTTCTTTGTGTTCTGTCCTACTACCATAGTCTCTTATTAGATTCACCATATGACCAAAGTCATGCAAATCCAAACTCATATAGACACAGATTACAAGACGAAAGCTCTTAACTAGCTGCTGAAGAAATGATGGGGATTTACAGGATAGCCTTGGTGTATATTTCAGAAACACTCACACAAAAGTTAGTGTCATGCCCTTCTGTAAAAGCAGGCATAGCTCAGGACACTCTTCCTCATTATGTAAACTTCATTACCATTACACAGAGGCCTCATTTTAGCACAGAGATGTAAAGTCATCACTGAAATAAATTAACACATTCCTAGCCATTAAATTTCTTTATGTGGGTGGTTAATTAGAACCAAAGTGCAACTGGTTAAGTATTTTGCAGCACTCTGATTTTTCCTTTTAAAAAAATGTTATTAAAACTGTCATAAAGCTGTTTTCTATTGCTATCTCCCTCTCCACATGATCATCAAATACATGCCTCACTTGCTAGAGCAGTTTATCTCCCATTTCATTTTAATTCTCCCATTCCATACTGTTGTTAAATTCAGAAAAGCTACTGAAAGCTTCCCCTTCTCCAGAACAGATTAACCTGCATGCCCGCAGAACCAAATTTCCTTACAAACAGCTGTGTGATTAGTAGTATTTAAGTACTGCTTAGTATTACTACGTTTCACAGTAATGTGTACAAACTCCACAGTATTAATACTTCTGTACCAACACAGCGCAAAGGAGTAGGTTCGGTTGTTTCATTCCTTAAATTAGAAACAATTTTATTTGAAGACTGACAGCAAAAACAACCAGATGAAAAATGTTTGCAAATATATGAGATCTGAATTAAAATGCACAGAAACTCACCTCCAGGACTGTTCAGCAAGAACATCAGGCACTTGATTTGTGAGCTTATAAAATGTTCAGTAAAAAAAAAAAGAAAAAAGTGGCAAACAAGAAAGTGATCATGCCAGATACACAGGCAAGGAAAGAAATCTTATGCAGTAAGTCTTGAACTAAGTAGCACTTTCATCTGTACCTACACCCATTTATCTGAGCTTTTGGAAGAACAAGCCCCATGGGATTACAACACAACCACAGAACAGGTGGCATACTCCAGCAGAAGTTTGCACTCTAAGTGAGGAGCAGAGAAAGAGAACAAAAAGCTGTAACATGCACAGAGCGAGTACTGTTACAAAGTACTGGGCTTTTTGAAGAGACAGCCTTTCCTTCCTTGCTGACCATACACTCTTTTTTTTGTATATGCAAATTTAAACTACATGCTTGGTTTAACATTAATCCCAGTACCATAAACACAGTACCCAGGAAGAGCACAAAGGTACCTGTGAAAAAGTTATTCTCTCACCTAGAAGGAAACAGGTTTCCTGACAGGTTAGTTCTCCTCTGAAATCTAACAGTGACAGTGATTTTCAGAGCTTGGGAATTCCCATTGTGAAACACACTATATGTGCCTGGCCTCAGTGAGATGTCTTAGCAGACAGGAGCATCCAAGTCTTCAATAACTCATTTTGATTAGCAACTTTTACTCAGACTCACAAATGAGATGGGGAGAAGACATTCCACTTTCCCATACTTTAGCATTCCCTATACTTCAGCACCAGAAATTTCAACTTGTGATTAACTGAGAAGGCCACTTGATTCCACTGACCTCCAGGTCACACTCACAATCTACTTCCCAACCCAAGGAAAAGGGTCCTGGAAATGACATACAAATGTCTGGAGATCAGAGTAGATGGATGGAAAATGAGTAGTTAAACACTGAAGCCAAATATGAGAGAGGGTAGAGAGCTGCTAATAGCACCTGACTGTCAGCAGCCAGGAACCAAAGGTGCTGGTAAATGAGGACCAATGAGTGTAAGAGGAAGAGAAATTATGGTAAGAAAGCCAAAACTAATTCTGCAAAGGAAAACAAAGGATTGAAAGTCTTAGTCTTTATTCCACTTTTAAAAGCCCTGCTAGGAAGCAAGGTTTCTCTATGTGCTCAAGTGCGTGTGGAAATCTTGACAGTAATTACAGGCAGTGCACAAGTGCCTGTGCTGTCATGCTCTTCTGCCTTAATTCTGCACTGGGAGGACTAACCTTAATCCTCTGCTTACCAGCCTCTGTAAGTTCAGGTTTTGCTAAAAAGATGTTAACACAGACAGCTCTCTGTCTGAACAATCACTGAAGCCCTATGACTACTTCCACATAACACAATCCAGGAGTCCTGAGCAACAGTACTTGGCTACAGCTTGCAATGAAGTATTTTTGAAACTGCTAAAACCTCCACTATTTAACAGAAAACAGACAGCTCCAGCTCCAATCTGACACTACATCAAGTAGCTAAAAGAGCATCCACACATGCATCCACACACTTACACAGCTCCTTCCACCAGTCCTCACACACAGCAATTTAAGGAAAAGAAAAAAATCCAAATATAAGCTTTTTTTCCTGCATTTTGCCTGCTCAATTCTGTGAAAACTGTGAATGATGCTATAAATGCCAGCTGCTAACATGCAACACACATTCAGGCACAGAAATGAGAACAAATGTTTCAGTGAACTTCTGACTACTTCAAGACACTTGTTACATACACACAGGCAAAATCCTCTTGCACAGTAGCTTTCTCAAGTATATACTGAATTTATATGATAAAGACATTTCTTCAGGATTTTTTCTTTCAGGATGGCATGGTAAGTTTTTATGACTTTTCCACATTTTGAGTAACATACTTGCTTCTACTTTAATGAGGACTGCACAACTTCAGCAGGTTCTCACCTTCAGACTCAAACTTTACAGGGAGAAAGTTCACAAAGAAACAGCAAAGCTGCAGAGAAAGACATGCAGGAAGGAGCAGACAGATAGCTAATGATTTACTACATACTTTCATCTACTTTATATCTTTATCTTTTATACTTTATAAGATAAAACCAGAAGACAATGAGGAGCAGAGTAATTCATGTATTGAACAAGACTGAAAAGGCTAGGAGATGCAATACTGTGAGCACACTGAAAAGGAAAGGTTAGAAATGCACATGATCTACCCCAAGCCAGCTGAAAGAGGTTCCCGAGATTGAAGACTTTTTATCTGCTATCAGATACTGGGTAACAATTCTGTTTCAAACAAATTAACAAAAGACTAAATAGCCCTGCAGAGAGCTACACTTTTTTCAGTCTAGTTTAATTGTCACTAGACTTCGTTACTTTGGCCTAAGTAACACCTACCATAATAAAGACCTCACCTGTGTCTTTCCAGACAATTAAAGAAATGCCATATTATTAGATGTCTAAATTTGACATATCAAGTTAGACCTTCAAAGGAACTCAGGCCAATCAGATCCTTTTTACTGATGGCTGCTGTTATTCTAATTGTTTGATGAAGTTCTTATCCCTAGAGAAGCACAGATTTTCAATCAGCACCCACAGATGTGACCGCCACTTTTCTATTAAGCTCTCAACTGTTGACACGAATTATCTGTGCATGGCTGGGAATAAAAATGAAAGAATTAGCTCATTGTGTTGTGTGGAAATTACTGGTTATGCCACCACAGAAACGCTATGTCTGCCTTTCTGTACCATCTCTTACTGTACAAGTGAGGATTTAAGTACTGACAGCCCAGTATACCCTAGCTAGCAGAGAAATCAGTCACTGGGAGCAGGGCTAAAGCATAGGAGAAGACAGGAAAGATAAATCAAAGGGGAAACGACCCTGGATTTAAAAGAGAGTAACTACACTCTATCAGTTGTGTGGAAATTAAATCTTTGCTGTATGCCTACAGTAAAATTGCACCTAAAGGATGGATGAACCTGCTCTGCTTAGTCCAGACTAGATTCAGATTTTGATGATTTTGTTTTCCAGGATTTTGATCGGGGTTATTTGGGTCTTTTTTTGTTTGTTGTCATTTGTTTGGGTTTTTGGTTTGTTTGGTTTTTTTGCTTGGGTTTTTTTGGGGAGGTGGGTTGGTGCTGGTTTTTGGTGGTGGTGGTTTGGGGTATCTTTTGCCTCATAGAAGTACTCTTTTTCCACTTCTGCAATGTTGTAAAGTGAGTGTAAAGACAATCCACTGTGCTTTCTCTGGACTGGTTCATCTAACCACTCTTCCTTCAAAATCTGCAAATCTCTGAAGCATGTACTTAGCAACTATCCCCCATCTTCTTCAGCTGTTAGGATTTTCAGTGTACAACATCCATTTTCTGGGAAGCTGCTCATCACCAACAAATGCCTTATTTTCTTGATGCTTTGAAAGTACTCCTTGTTACCACAATACCAAAGTTCCAATGATTATCTCAACAACATCTCCAAAGGTCCAGACATGCAGCTAAATTTTATTTATGGATGATGAGTCAAGACAGGAAAATACAGCATTCTAAACCAGAAAAATAACTTCTAGTGAAAGGCCAATTCAGTTCACACTGCATTTAGAAGGAGATAATGAAAAAAACGAGTATGCATTAAAAGGCTACGACACAAAAGCTTCAAACTCAGGATCAGATGGAATGTGCACTGGTGTGAAGAAGGATTTTTTTCCCCTATTTGAATGCCAGGTTCACAATACACTGCAATTGGATCATCTTTTCCTCTGCACTCCATGCATGCACAGCTGTGGAAGGTTCTCACAACTGGTAAGTTGCTGTGCTGTTAGAATCAGCACAGAGATCAATTTCCTTTTTGACCACAAGAGCCTGAATGCTGGAATGCTTTACCAGTAATGCACACTACTTCTCCAAGTAGGTCAGAATCACTCCCTCCTGCAGCTCTTTACACATATCCATGGACATTTCCCAACCACGTGCAACAAAAGCAAAAGGAATGGAGTCTCCTCCTGTAGAGACTTTCAAGTCCTGTCTGGATGTGTTCCTCTGTGATCTGTGTTAGATAGTATTGTCCTGCTCTGGCAGGGGAGGTGGACTCGATGATCTCCTTGGGTCCCTTCCAACCCCTAATATTCTGTGATCATGTGACCATATTTCACTTAATACATGAAAAAACCCAAAACCAAACTCTTGAGTAAAAGCATTTTTAATAATGAAGTGAATAGTGCGGAGACTTAAGTACTGGTAAGTTACTCTTTAATGTGGACTTGTATTTTCACTGCCTTGGATAAAAAGAAGGAAAATGGACAACCTTTCTCTCTTAAGACACCATGTTCCCGCTGCTTACACAAAGAGATGCTAAATAGACTGAATACTAACAATCTCAGATACTAACAATGATCAGAGGGCTGGAGCACCTCTGCTATGAGGACAGGCTGAGAGAGTTGGGGCTCTTCAGCCTGGAGAGGAGAAGGCTTCGAGGAGACCTTAGAGTGGCCTTCCAGTATTTGAAGGGAGCCTACAGGAAAGCTGGGGAGGGACTATTTACACGGTCTAGTAATGTTAGGATGAGGAGGAATGGGTTTAAGCTGGAAGAGGGGAGATTTAGACTGGATGTTAGGAGGAAGTTCTTTACAGTGAGGGTGGTAAGGCACTGGAACGGGTTGCCCAGGGAGGTTGTGGATGCTTCCTCCCTGGAGGTGTTTAAGGTCAGGCTGGATGAGGCCTTGAGCAACCTGCTCTAGTGGGAGGTGTCCCTGCCTATGGCAGGGGGTTGGAGCTGGATGATCCTTGAGGTCCCTTCCAACCTAAACCATTCTATGATTCTATGATTCTATGAATCTCCAAAGAAAACAGACACTGTTTTCTAGAGAAGCAGTTGTATAACACCAGAACAATGAGCAGCAGCCAATCCATCCTTTATATTGGATTACAGCTAGGATTAGAGCCAGCTGTTACAGAATGGATAGATCAGATACTGTGAAAGAAATCTCCAAAATGAGGATCTCTCTAGAACTTGGGACTTGATGAACAAAAGAAGGAGAGACTGTTAATAGGATAAAGACAGCTGCAGTAGGTAAAGGGATTATTTCCTTCCAAACTATCTCTAACAATTACCCAATTAATATAAAAAACTGTATCAGACACTGCCCCTTCTGCGCATGAACTGACTCCCTCATAACTGTGTGGAAGACTGGAAAACATACCCCATTTAGAGCTGAACATAGTATTAAAAACAAGCCTACCCTGTACACACTCTGTTCGCAGTAATGCGCCTTGGGCGTCCTGGGTGCCCAAGAACAAAGTTCTCAAAAGCATGTGTATGTACCTACAGGCATGCACATACACAATCTAGACATACTAGAAAGGGAAAAGATTTTAATTCCACATCTTTTTCACTCCTTCTCAACCTTTTCCTTGTTGTGGAGGGCCCATAGGCCCAAAAATAGAACCGCATATGCCTTGCCTTGCCTGGACATGTTTTTCCTGCTTCTTAATCAGGGGTGAGCACATGCAGCACAGAGGGGCACAAAGGGCCTGGTGCCACGTGGAGTCTGACCTGCCCAGGCTTTAGGTTGTGTAAGCCCCCACATGCTCAGCTCACGCTTGCCAGGTGCTAGGCCCATGTGAGCCCCATGTTTGGAAAGTCCAGGCCTGTGGCTCCTTGCCTACTATGGCAAGGTTGGCTGACTGCAAACCTGATTGGTTATTGGTGGCCAATGAGACCACTGATCTCGGCCCACAGTTAATAAATAGAGGTGCATTCACCTGACAGCATTCCTCTTCTGCTCGCCGGTGCATGCACTCACTTAAGCCTGTCATTACGGGGCTCAGACTCCCTGTGCAGCCGTGCATCCCACTGCACGCCCACTGCCTTATTGCCTGGTGTGTGCCATCGACACGAGTCACCAGGTGCAGACTCACTTGTCTGCACGGGATTGTCTTCCCTCTGACCCGCCAGCAAATCCTGCCTACGAGTTCCCTGGACCCAGCAGCCAGAGGGACCCAGCAGCCAGAGGGACCCAGCAGCCACAGGCAGAGACTACTGCCCCTGAAGCCGGGAGTATTCCAGCCTCAGAGTCCACGGGCGGAGACCCTAAAGAGTTGGATGCTTTACACAGGCTGTGCCGTACCCCAGAGGGTGACTTATAATTAATCAAATTGTGAGTAAATACCTCTCTAATTCCTATTGTGCCTGCCATAGAGCAGAAAGCTTTCAGCCCACTCTGCTGGGCAAACAGTATATAGACCCCAAGCGGCAGTAGCCACGGGGAAAACTCTATTAATAGTTCTATGCTAGTCATTGTAATACAGTTATTAATAAGCCGTTTGTGATATTTCCCATAAGGTTCTTCATAATCATGAATTGATGAATCCATTTTAATATTAAATATAATGGTTGGGGGGTGTTGAGAGTTAAGAATATTGAGTTTAATAAATATATTTCTATACAAAATTATCTTGCACCGATTGATTTCTCCCCTTCGCCACAAACCGGCGTAGGAGGCAGAATTCCCCTCCGCAACATTACTATCAAACATTTGTACCCAAGCTCAGTGAAAGACAAACCAAGCTCACTCACATATTTTCATTTCAGACAGCCTCTGGTTCCTCTCCCTGCCCTTCTCAAAATTACGTACTTTCTGATGGACTTGGTAACAGCCTACAATATATGTTTCACACTGTGCCAATGGAAGTGCAGATTCAGGAACAACCATCTCAAATGGATGGCCAAGACACCTAAAATCTTTCCTCTGGCCTCCTTACTGCCATGACAAATAAAAACTCAACCCCTACCTGTGAAATCCACTCAAAAAGAAAAACGTGTGTGGGAAGGCTTCACTTACACAATTCATTTTTTGAATTAAAATTGAAAAGTAAGGGTTATATTACCTTACATCCCGTTTCAAGCCACATTCAGAGTAACCTCTCTCCCAGTAGACAACTGTTACTACCAAAAAGCTTAAGTTGCCAATTTCACCTCTGAAATTCACAACACAAAACCCAAGCTTCTAGTTTCCAAGAAATCTGTGGTCCACCACTGCATGCTACTGTGCCTTAGAGCCAAAGCCCTTCCCTGAAGCAAACTGAAATCTTATTCCCCTAAGGTTATCTTCTTTTTACTATGAAAAAGAACTCTGCAGATTTGCTACCAAATACCACAGGAACTCAACATAATAGGGGCCTGCAATACACATCAATGAAAGTAAATGAAACCACACATTCCTCCCCTGCACCGGAAAAAGAAGTTCTTCCAGGGCAAGGTGTGCAGTGTCCAGTTTCACACACTGAGCATAGTGGACAGCAGATACTTAACTGCTGATAGGCAGTTTGCACTTCAGTCTCTGATTTCATGCATACAAGTCAAGGGTTGGGAAAGGAAGACTGTGATCCAGCTGACTATTGCCAGACTTCACTGACAATCACCATCTCTCAGTGAAAAAAAAGTATTTTTGTTAAGTAACTGTTAAATATTTAAATCAGGTACTATTAAATGCACTTACACATACATGCACACACACATTTACTGTAGACCCCAACAGGCAATGAAACAGGCAACACATTCTGTAGCAGTCATTGCCTAAGAAACAACAAAGTGATTATCTGCCGAAAAGAAAATATGCTCAGGGGAAACTCTTAATTACTTCTAATGAGGTTTTGCATGCAGAAGGAAAAGACAAGTGGTTTTCCAACTTCTGCCATAAGTTCTTCTGGAATGGAACATTCCTTTCTCCTATTTGAACAGAAATTACTCATTAATTACACTCATACACCTCTGAAAGGCATCACTACTGAAAGAGAAATTTAAAATTTCACTTGGAAGTCATTTGTTACCTCTATTAAGTGTGAAAAATGTTGAAATGAAGAAGCTGAAGTCCTTTGTATTTGATTTTCTATTAATGAATTTTATACATTTTTTTCCTCCAAAGAAGCCTGGACTAGTTAGACTATGTTTTAAATTGTTTTTCCCATTCTACTTGACCATAGCTGTGACATTTTTTTGACCCTGTGATCCAACAGACAGAGCTGGAGTCTATCTCTTTTGTCTCTGATAAAGCTCTTGCTAAAATCCATGCTAATCCTGTGAGTATAGTCTGCAAGTTGAGGTCGTTTAAAGCTTCGCAGTGTTCAGAACAGAACTGCTGGCACTGAAAGACTGTCATACCTAGCTAACAGAGCCACACTACACACTGGCTTCAAAACCGATTCAGAAAGGACACCTACACAAATTACTGCCTAAACTAAATACGAATTGTGACTTCTAACACTAGCAGTTCCATTTGTATTAGGGCACTGTAAAAAGTAAAAGACCTGTTTTTTTTTTTTTTTTAAACATCCTTGCTTAATGTGATGTCACATGCTTCATATTCACAGTGAATATTAAGGACATCAAATAAAGCAAGAGAGGTCATCAAGTGGCAAATCTCTGTGTAAAGGTTCTGTTTGTGAAGTGGTAGAAGTCAGACATGCTTTCAGTGCTTTTGAAAAATGTCTGGATATCACAGAGCTACAGCAATAGGAACACAACTGTTTGCAAAAGACAGCACTGATGCTTAAAAACAAAAGACAGTCATAGAGCTACCTTGTGACACCTCTAAGGACACAAAACACTACGAAGCAGAACAGCCATAGTCCAAAATATCTGCTGGTTTTTTTGCTATTATGAAAGTATCAGTACATCCTGTTTCCAAGACCACAGCGTGAACAAAACTTCATTACAGATCTCCACTCTCAGGACTTATTCTTTTCTAAGAAAATCCAGAAATGCAGACAACTAGATCTAAGATGGAAAGGCAATCATCAGTAAGTTTTACTTTGGGCATTATGAAAACAGAAATTTAAAAAAAAAAAAAAAGTTTAATTCCATTACCTTTAATTTCATCACAGTATTGATCCCCAAACACAGCCTTGTTAAGTACCTTTTTCTCATCTGGGAACATTCCCATGGCCTGTAAAGCTGAGAGTTCTCAACACAGCAAAAAAACTCCAGGTGCATTAGTCCCCTTCTGTTTCAAAAGTAAAGGAAGACAGCTACAGAAAGACCTGTGGCATCCACTAAAACCATTAAAAATTTTTGTATGGTTAACTCTCTCTTTCACGACCTTTCCATCCAAAAATACCACCCTGTTCCCTGTGTAACATGCTAGAAAGGGATTGCTTGCATTATTCCTTTCTCCTGTTCCTACCTTTAGGATTGGAATAAGAAAGCATTTAAACAATACACCTCACAGCAATTTCCTACAGCAACACTTACCATTGCATATGTATGTAATATTCTCCCATAACTGATATATTGTGCATTCTGAGAAGTTTCTGCCTCCATTAAAATAATATCCTTCTTTACACTGATAGTACACTCTGCTCCACAGGGTGGTAGAGTTGTCCCAGATCATTTCTGTGTGCGGAATCAGCAAAGGTTTGCCACAGTCTATTTCTGGAACAGAGAAAGAACAGAATAAAAACATCCGAAAACTGGAACAGGTAATCGTATTTAAGGAAAAGAGATGAGCTGTGCCAGCAAGCACCACTTCACTTTTTTTTCTTTTTTTTTATTTTTTTTTACTTCTTAAAGGTCTCTAGAAGTCAGGCCAGCCATTTTAGAATCCAGAATTTTGTGACTGGAGATTTTCCAGCAGGATGGGGCATTTATCTTTTTGTTTTGCTATAACTTCATGTGCCAGAAGACTCTGTAAGCTGAATGCCTGGGATGTCCCTAGTCAGCGACTGGTATCTATTATGGTGGCTGACACAGTATCTACTCTAAATAAATCTGTAGGCAGATCTGACTTACCTTTGCACACCAAATCAGCACCATCCCACTGTCCTCTGGCATTGCAGATTGCAATCTGATGGCCACTTGCAATAAAGTAACCATGAGCACAATTGTAAGTAACTTCACTTCGGTATGTAGTACCACTTACAGATACTGGACGTGCATTTAAAACAGGAGGTGGAACCCCACAATCTACACCTAGGGAGAGGGAGAAATACAAAGATAAGCTTGTTAGTCAAGCGGCAGAAATAATGAAGGCTTCACTCCCATGACTACTTCCTTTGACATTATCAACTAACCATCATCTCTTGTGGTAATTCAACATTCCCTTGTGTTCTCTGGGGCATTCCCAGCATGAGAATGCCATAGCTGCAGCTACTTCAAGAGATGCTTCCAAAATAAAATGACTTCTCTCTGCCTCTCTCTCAGTATGGCATGTTAAATCTGCGATTCCTTCCAGAGCCTAGCTGCTATTATACAGAAAATGTCCTAGATTGTTTTGGGGGTTTTAATCTTTAAAATTCTTCTGGTTTTATAAATATGATTACGGCTGGGAAGGCGGCTCTGTACTATTTGCAGTGAGCAAGAGGGAGCAGAAACTGCCTTTAGGAAGCACTTTTAAAGAAGGACCAGAGAAATGCAAAACTGTAGAAGTTACAACACACAACACAAAAGAAAGAACAAGTGAACAAATGAATGAACAAACTAAAGAAAAGAGGAAGAGAAACGGAAACAAAAGTGGCTTTTGTATTTCGAGAAGGAACTCTCCTCATTAAACGGTAGCTTTCAGGGTGACAATTCACCCCTATGTAATTGTTACAGACTGTATACCAAGCACCCCATGTGTCATTTAGCCAATAAGCAGACTTTCTACCAATCCACATGAACACAAAACCCTGCATTTGTGAGGCATAATACTTTTGACAGAATGGGCAATTTAGAAACCCAAGCAAGTGAAAGGTTTACAGATAGATGCTTAGAGGAAACTTTATACTTCATAAATTATGAAAAGAAAAAAAAAAATCTCTAATAGTAGTCACTGATGCCATCCAACTGAGTGGCCTTTCTCTTGAAATGGTACAGAACTCTAGTTGTTTTCTAGGCCTTGTTTCACAGGCATGGATACACAGCAGTGTCTGTAAAAATGCAAGAACCTACATCAAAAATGTCATTACACTAACAAGAAGAGGTGATAAAGTTGTATAAGCTGTAATTTTCTTCTTTTTTCACAAATTATCCTTCAGATTATGAAAGTGGACTGTTGCCTTAAACACACTTCCCCACCTATAAACCCCCTTAACAAAGAAATTAAAAAAATATTTAAAACTCTTTTCACCTTTACAGCTTAAAATGGCAGGTTCCCAAGTTTCATTTGCAGTGCAGTATGACAACTTTCCCTCATTGCTGTAAAACCCTTCCTCACATTCATAATGAACCACACTTCCTGGTAGCAAGCTGTAGTTTCCCACAATGTAGCCATGCTTCATTTCAGGAGGGGAACCACATCCAATTTCTGTTAAGAGATTGGGTTAAAAGATCTCACAGTAGACAAATCACAACATGTAACCATTTGAAAATGAGCTAAATTAGATGGTCACATCACAAATTACATTCATTCTAATGCATCTGAGAGGTTGCTAAACAGGTAGAAAATTAAGAGTTGATGAGTTGTACTGGCCACAATTGAAGGTGTTGAGCTGCATCTTCACTAACATACAGTTGGAGCTATTCACAATACCAAAGAGGAGAAACTGCAAAGTGGCAGTGCTTTGCATGTACCAGAGTCATTACAGCAACTGCTGGATAATCAGTCCTTCAACACTGGAGGAAAATTTCAGGCCCAAGTTTATTTCCCTGTCCATGAGACAGGTCAAGTCTTGCAGACAAGCTGAAATGAAATTGTCTGCCCCTCAATTCTTCGATCTCACTAAACTACCCTGCATACAAAAGCTGCACTTCAGCATAGCTGCTTGACGACGGTCCCTTGTCAGCCTCCACAAGCCCACAGTCAGTACTTTACCACAGCCTGTGGAGGGCGAAGCCAGGGAGATAAGTAGGGTTATCAACTATTCTGACAAAATAAAGTGGAGCACTCGAGCTGGAAAAACTGGATGAACTACAGGCAGAGAGCTTCACTGACAGTAATTCAGAAATGGGAGTCAGATATAAACAAAGCAGCTCCTTCCAGCTGGGATGCCTGGGTTCATTACATACTTTGACAACTACAGCTTACAATGCTGCCCTTTTCATCTGTGAAAACCTAGAGAGGAAAGGAAGACTGGCTTTAAATAAATTATTGTTATGGCAAGATAAACAGAACAGATTACCTATGCACGTGCAGCATATGCAATAACATGTAATAAAAAACCTAAACTATTGTTTTATTATTCCTCTCCTCTACACGTTTAATTAATCTCACCTCTCTTACCAGCTATTTATCATCTCTTCCCATCCCCTTCATGCAGTGTGATTATATAAGCAACTGGATTACACCACACTTCCTTCCTATTCAGAAATGAACTACATCACCTTCATGACACTATAAAGCTTCTCTGATTGCACTTCCAACCACCAACCACTACTGAGAGCCTTTAAAAATGATACCTAGTGTCAACTATATCATCCAGACATGGCTGGAACAAAGTGAACTCAAGAACTAAAAAAAAAAAAATCTTACAGCAGGCAAAGTCCACAGAGAGGGCTTTTGCCTTACAGATTCAGAAACACAGGTCAAAGCAGGTACTAGTAATTTATGAAAGATTGTGTTTCATCTGCTAGCAAAGTCAGCATCCAAAGACTCTTACCTTTGCATGAACCTGTATTCTGGTCTGGAAGAAAAGAAGGCTCTCCATTTTCTAACTTATAACCATCATTGCAGTAGCACTTGTAGCTTCCTTCAGTATTCACACATCGTGCATTGCGACCGCACAGCCCAGACTCCTCACATTCATCTATATCTAAAAATTCAGAGAAAAATGTATGTTTTAAATTGAAGAATGTAGGACTCGAACTTAAAACAAACCTACCATTCCACGAAGGGCACTATGTAGCTTCTGATGGTTCTTCTGGGAAACAAAGGAGCTTATCATTGCCTAGTGTTCAAGCATCTGGAAGGAGGAGACTCTCAAATTTGTAGCTAGTCATCTTTTAAACTGCTTCTGTCTTACAGGACAAATAGTTTCCAATGTTATCTTCTGCTACAGCAGGGAAAAAAACTGACATTTGCAAACATCATTTACAAAAGTTCTTTATTGTAACAAGGTACTGGCTAATATTTTCCTTAATATAGTTTCTCATTCTGGAACAATTATTCCTTGAATGTGACTGTGAACAATGACCTGTATCACAGTGAAGAAGGCAAAATAAGAATTAATTCACAGCTGTTACAACCTAAGTGTCAACTTTAAATGTTTGCATCCACAACAGCAAGTGCTCTGATACAGCTGTGGAAAATAAGATGTAGCTTTAGAAAGTCCAAAAGTTATAGGGAAAAAAAAATAATAAATTTGTGTAGCAGAAAATTAATTTCTGGATTCCTGGTGCTCCAGATTCTTTGGGAAGTCTACCTGTACAGTTAGTGCCATCATTGGGAATAAATGTCTTGTTGTTGTTGGAGGCTCGATATCCATCAAGGCAAACACAGTAAAAACTTCCATGTGTATTATGACACATTGTATGATTTCCACAGATCTTGCTGGCTCCAATCTGGCATTCATCTTTATCTGTCAACATATTTAAAACAGAGAGACTAAGATGAATAGTCAGAGACTAAGTTAAATAGCTTCCTCTCCTCACTCAGTCTTGTGTAACCAGATTTCCCCTTACTGTTTTTTTTATTTTCCAAGTTATTTGGGATGTAAACACTGCTGGTAAAGCTGGAGTATTCAGACCAACAGTGATTGCCGTCCCTGGATAAAAATGAACAAAGTTTCAGGACACAGCTTGAGTTGATTTAAGAGCTGTTGAAATCAGAGGATACTGCTCTCCACTTCTGCCTTTCCTTATGGCATGCACTGACCGCACTGCTTGATGGAGCTTGTGCTGATCTTGCCCAACTCATTCAACTGGCAGAGAATTAACACAGCACAACATGCATCCTTGTCTTCTCCCACAATAATGAGACAAGTGGAGTCTGGGCAGGGTCAACAGTCTCCAGTTATTGTGAAGAAAGGGGAAGAGATGGAGTGGAAGAGATCACATTTGGATGACCCCCTCTAAACACTGCTAAACTGTTACATACACTCAGACACAATATTTGACATCATCCTCTGACTCACATAGAGATTTGTCACATGTGAGGTAGTACTGAAAGGACATTATCAGCTACAGCAATAAAACAATGCTGAACGATACTTTTCAAGTAACAGAATCTTGCACTTAAGAAATCTGTGCACACATGTATACTGTTATCACAAACAGACCTTCAGCTTATTAATTTTTAGCCACCCAGTAACTAGAGAGAACTGGAAAAATCAGCAAAAATATGCTAATTTTAACCGTCAGATTTCCGTCTAATTTTCAGTTCAGTGATGCATAGGTTGAAAAGTATAAAACTAAGCCTATCATATTTAAGTTTCAGGGTTTTGTCAGAAGCTAGAATTAAAAATACTCAATAAACCATTCCAATGCACTGTATTTTAAAAGTAAGTGTTTGATAGAATCCTACACTTTCTAAGACAAAATGAAATTAAATCCTTCACTATATAGCAGGCATTAATTAAGTAGCTAATAAACTTAAGTAATTCTGCAAGGTAATGGCAATCTTTTCATCCTGTTTTGAAGAATTCAGTAATACTACTCAAGAAAGAATATTTTATAAATGTACAACATTTCTTGCCATTTTACACACAGGCAGCCTACCTTGGCAATGGGTTCTTCCATTGCCTACAAATCCATAGTTACAGATGCAGACACTTTTTCCATCAATTTGATGACATGTAGCATGAATGTGGCAAGTTGCACAAACATCTGGAACTGATCTGTTCACAACTGCTTTAAGAACAAGAAGATACAGTTACCTTTTTTTAAAAAAAAAAAGATAAGAAAAAGGAGGGAAAAGAACCATAAAATGTGGCCTGGTCTGAGTAATTCACATAGAATTCAGAGTGGACATAAAATCCATTACAGAACCAGAATGGTAAGGGTTGGAATGGACCTCTGGAGATCACTGAATTAAATCCTACCTCCTCCCACTTCGGACTTGCAGAAAAACCTCAGCCATAATATTTAGAGACCAAAGATACAAAAATAAACAAATGATAAAACAAGAAAACTATGCTAAAATTATTTTGCCATCCATCTATTCTTTGACAGCAAGAAAACTAGCATTTCAGCAGTTAGTAAGGCTAACGAGATATATAATAAATAGCTCTACTCAGTACTATTAATCTATTCTCATATTAATTTTCTTTCCCTTTTGTTGCCATTTGTTTTCTTATCTATTCTGTTTCTGTTATTTACACATAGGCATTTGGGCTGTTTATCAATCTTCTACAACCTACATCATCAAAATGTACATAACTGCTATTCATGAAAACAAGAATGCTGACCAAAAAAAAACTGCTTAATTTTAGAGACTATTTTAGAAGCAGTTTAGCTGCATATGAGAACCAGATTCATTGTAATTTGGTAGGGCTAGAAATACGCATTAAAGCAGAATAAAATACAAATTTATTTCCTCATTTGTATTCACTTCTACTGTAATATCTGCATTTCTCTCTATTTTTCTGCAAGCTCTCTTTGTCATCTGTGCAAACGCACTGGCTCTCCAAATGAAGAACCTCAGAAATGCATGGCTTGGATGCAGACCAGGCATGTACTTGCTTCCACCCTCCCTACATTTCTAAAGAAAAAAGGAATATTGCATAAGCTTATGTTGCTTACGGTGCTGGACATAACACTATAGGATTTCTTTTCTACCATTCTAAGACAGCTGAGATTAGTAAGGATGGTTCCAAGAGTGGTTCTTACAGAACACAGATCTTCACGCATACACAACCACTCTGACGAAATTTTGCCTGCCTGTAACAGGATGTCTAAATGCATAGCTCGACTGGAAGGAAAAGTCAGCTAAACACTCTAGCTTTCTTATTTTTTCATTTATCAATTTTATCTATGTGATAAAACTGCCCTTCCACATGCAGAGTGTTTCAGCTCTACTCCCAGCATGTTTGTGCATGCTTCAAGGTTCACGGGAAGCACCAAAGGCTCCTAGTTCTTGATGCTTTTAGTACCCCTTTATGTACGTGTTTCTACTAAAAACAGAAAACAAAGCAGCGGCAGCCAAAGTAGACCTGAAAATTAAACTACAAAATAAAAAACAGCCAGAGTAAGAACTTTCTCATGATACCTCAATCTTCTGATAAGACATGGGAGCGTCCTCCTCAGATTGCTGCTCTGGGAGATTAAAAAACTATACTCCTATACTACTACAGAAGGCATTTGCAACTTATTTCTCGTTAGTGACATAGGATTTCCACCTTTGCGCGGAGAGCCACTCACACCTTCGGTCCTGCCCGGGCGCAGCTCCGGCTCGGGCCAGGCACTCTCCCCCAGCAAGCACACGAGGCCGCTGCTGCCGCCGCACAGCAGGTGCGACACACGGCGCTTCGCAGGCTGCCACCGCCCCGCGGCCACCGAGACTGGCCTACGTGGCTGGCACCGGCGGGTCCTCGACGCCTTATTCACGCAGGCGTCCGTTATCAGGCCAGAGACCTCCCGTCGTCGCTCCCCTCGTTCCACGGCCTCCAGACCTTCCGGGCCTTTCCCGCTTCGCCCAAAGGACGCCGCCCTCACGGCCCAAGATCAGAGAGGCCGAATCGCACTTACCCCGTTGCCGCCCTGCGCATTGCATCAACGCCAGTAGCAGCAGCAAAAACGGCCGCAAGGCCCGGCCACCCCTCGGGTTCATGTCCCCGCCGCCACCTCCGCGCCCCTCAGTGCTGCTCTGCCCCGGTACCTCCGCATCCTCCCTACGGCGTGAAGGGTGGGAGGGAAGCCCTAGGGGAGGGCGAAGGGTTGCGGCCCCTGGGCCGAGGGTGTCGCGTTTCCCCTAGCGCCTGCCTCTCGACGTGGAGGAAACACCCGCGGGCGGCCCTTATCTCTACCGCCGCGGTGTCGGGGCCCTCAGGCTTTCCGCTCAGTGAGGCCCCTTCCCTCCGTCGACTCAAGAGCCCTTACCCACAAACCCCTCTCTTTTCTTCCTTCTTTTTTTTTTTTTTTCTTCCTCTCTCCCCTGGCACAAGCCCTTTCCTTCCCCGGGACACCGCCTCTGCCCAGCTTGGCGAGTGGCACAGCTGATAAGGGCCGCTGCTATCTGCGGCGCTTGGCTCTCACCCCCAGAGATGTAGAGGGAAGGGTTATTTATGATTCCTGGGAAAGTCAACTGGAAAGTTACTTCTGTTTGCACAGGGTAGCTGTGCTTCCCTCTGGCTGCCCGCGCAAACGCGGATGAGAGGCACCTCCTGGATGATGTTGTTGAGAGTGAGTGGCACCTTGTGGTTGACGGCAGCGAAAAGCGGCCGCTGTCAGTCCTCGGGACCGCTGGGGCAATGCCCAACGTCTGGAAGAGGCCTGCGTCCCTTTACACACAAGAGGGAGCTGCTCGCCAGGTCTGCCCGACTTATCATCAGGCTCGCCTGAAACTGGCACAGCAGCTCCATATACGTTTTAAAGTTGTGTAACTGTACACCACCAGTCTTCGGTACTTGAAATTAAGTAACACTTTCTCATTATAGGCCTTTGCCACAATGCAGGTGAATCCTAAATTTTGTTGTTTTTAATCAGGCAGCGCTGCTCTAGAAGATGGTAATTCTCCTAAACCTTAAGGTTTTCGCTCAGGTCTGCAAGCCTGAATTTTTGAAAGCTCTGTGAACTTCTGTTTGTCAGCAGATGCAGTTGTCCAGTTACCATAATTACCATAGAGGAGTGCCGAGGAGATGAATGGGGAAAGCTTAACACAAAGATTTAGGCATCTTTTCTCTGAATAGTTCCTGAAGAAGTTTCGCTTTTGTGCTATGTTGGCTTTACATTGATGGCTTTTAATGGTAACATGGTAAAGTCGTCCATCAAGACTGAATTTCAGTGGCATAAACTGATCTTTATTCTGCTGCATCTACTGGTTGATCAAACAAACAAACCTCAGTTTCGTGGACTATCAGATGTAATGACTTACTTTCATTTATGTAAGGGTTTTCAGCTACTCATCGTGACTAGGACACAAAGTGTCCTGGTTCTTTAGCAGTGGCCAGTTACATCACAAACAACCTTGCTTTTGGAATAGCATATTACAGATGTCAGGACTGCATATTTCTGTCTTGAATTATTGAAACTGGAGACATGCATTCTCAATGGTGGTAAGTAGTTTATCACTGTAAGAAATTCTTCAGCAAGGAATTTTTTCCGGACAACATATTAAGAATCATTGGAAAATTACTTTTTTTCCTCCCCTGTAGCAGCCCACCAACTTGTAAATGCACTCATCACTGCACTTTGTACTGTTCTTTTCACAAGAAGTAGTAGGAGTAACTGTTTATAAACACCTCACAGAAAAAATGGTTTTGGCAACAAGCCTGGAGAAATACATCATTGTAATTACAAAAAGAACAAGTAAAGAAGTGCAATATAAACGTTATTTAAATAAAATAACAAGTAAGTGTATCAGATAAAGAAAATACAGGACCTGGACCTGAACAAACCTTGTTTTGTTCCAGTCTAGTATGTCTCAGTCAGTTAGTTGCTGTTTAACATGTTGTGGTGGATTGACCTTTGCTGGAATCCAGGAGCTCACCAATGCCACTCTTTCCCCCTCCTCAGCTGGACAGGGGAGAGAAAATAGAACAAAAGGCACACAGGCTGAGACAAAGATAGGGAGACATCACTAACCAATTAATGACACAGGCAAAAAGACTCAGTTTGGGGAAAACTAATGCCATTTATTATCAATCAAATCAGGGAAAGTTAATAAGAAATAAAATCTTAAAATCATCTCCTCACCCCTCCATTCTTCCTGGACTCCACTCAGTATTTGTCTATGTCCTTCCAGCAAGCAGCACAGGGAAGCAAGGAATGGAGGTTATGATCAATTCATCTCATGTTTCTGCTGAACCTTCCTTTCTCCTTCAGAGGAAGGACTCTTCATCATCTTCCCTAGCTCGAGTGTGGGGTCCATCCCATGGGAGACAGTCCTCCATAAACTTCTCCACCATGAGTCCTTCTCACAGGATACAGTTCTTCATGAACTGCTGCAGCCTGGATCCCTTCTACAGGGCTCAGACTTTCAGCAACACATTGTTTGAGCATGAGTCCTCCATAGGTTCACAATTCTGCTAGCAAACCTATTCCAGTGTGGGATTATCTTTACACAGGTTCTACTAGGAGCCTACTCCAGTGTGGGTTTCCCATAGGATCACTTTCAGGCATCCACCTGCTCCAGCATGGGGCCCAACTCAGGCTGCTGGTAGGCATCTGCTCCACTGTGACTTACATAAGCCACAGCAGGACAACCTGCCTCACAATGGTTTTCACCACATGCTGCAGGGCAGTTTCTGCTCCAGTGCCTGGAGCATGTCCTCCCCCTCTTTTGTCACTGACTTTAGTGTTTGCAGAGCTGTTGCTTTCATATTTCCTTACCCCTGTCTCTGGCTGCAACTGCTCCCCTGCAATAACTTTTTTCCTCTTGAATATGTTAATGCTGAGGTGACACCAGCACTGCTGTTTGGCTCAGCCTTGGTCAGCAGTGGATCCTTCCTGGAGCCAGCTTGCATTGGCTCCATCAGGCACAGGGGAAGCTTCTAGTATCTTCTCACAGAAGCCACCCTCAGTGTGTCCACACTATCAAAACCTTGCCATGCAAACTCAGTAGAGACAGGCTTCAGTACCAAAAAATTAAATTACACACAGAAGCTACTTTAAGTTACATAGATTGTTGCTTGCTTGTCTAAATTCAAAGCACAGCCCTTCAAAGTAAGTGTCAAAACAGTGTTGAGTGGTCATGCATTCTGTTTTTCTGCCCTGTAACAGGATGAATTCTGCATAAATCACCTGCTTTTTGTGCTGAGTGTGGTGTAGAATTCACAGCATTCCCAAGCAATCTGATCCAGTGCTTCACTGTCTTTGGAAATCTGAATGTGGTAGTCTAACTTTCAATTTCACTTCTACCTGTAATTGTTAAGGTTTTGTTATTTGTTTGTTTCATTCACAACAGACTCCCAACAGCCTTCATCTGAACCCAGATTTGAATCATCCACTGAAATGAGTCATGGATCATGTCTGCTCTTAGATCACCTGCCTGAGTACTGAGTTAATTTGTTTAAAAAGACAGTTAAAGGTTCAGAAGGGTAAAACAGATCAGTGTCTCAACATGATGATCCGTACAGCTCAGGGAAATTTATCTTATCTAATGGAAATACAGGGTAATATCCACATAGATTTTGTGTTCTGGATAGGATAAAGTTTTCAATCTCTTTATTGTCAGAGGACCTAGTTTGTAATTACAACTTTTCCTTTGTCCCTAATAGCATTAAGCCTCACTACCTGGAAGGCATCTGTACCGGTATGTGCATCCATTTCTTTTCTTGGTGATAAGAATACCACATAAGAATGTGATGGTCAAAATAATTGAATTAATCCACTGTCAAATTTTAAGTTTCCTGTGCAGTTTTTCCTTGCAGCTGTCTAAATGGAGGTAATTGAAAATCAGAAAGGCAAGCAGGATGAAACATCTCCTCAGCCATCTGTATTTGTTCTGCCTCCTTTGCAGACAGGGAGTGTCACTGTGTCATCTACATCACATTCTTTGTGTAAAGATGTGTGGCGTAGATTACACTACTTACATAGAAAGACAAAATGTTTGATGCTAGTGGCTCTTTCAGCAAACACATTGTTAAAAGCACAGCAAACATCTTCATCCAGAATGAATAAATGTAATTTGTGCTTGTTAACAGATCACTCAGCTACTCAGAATGCAACTACATTCTCCAGCAGTTGCTATCAAGCAAGCACTTATTTCCAGCTGGCAATGAAAAGAGTAACTGCAACTTAATGGCAGGACTCTTCCACCTACATTTTGCTTCTCTTGCTTACTTAAAAGTTAATCAGATTAATAACTCGTTGCTGGTTTTCCATTTAATTTCCAGAATAGGCAGCAGCAATTGTTGAAGTAGAAATAACTGAAAAATTGGTCAACCCTCTTCAACTTCTAATGAAAATGTATCAGTAAACACCACACAGAAGAAAAGCATTCTCCTGTAGTATATTTTGCTACAAAAAAGGTGCTAACACTCGAGTTGTTTGATGCATTTCTGTCTGTACTCCCAGGTTCCCTGGCGTTACAACCTCCAGACAACTGAGTTTCTCCAAAGCAATTAAAGTGAGACATACCTGAAACCAAAGTATGAATATTGAATGCTTCTGTACAGTTTCTCTGAAGGATATTCCTTGCATGAAACAGACACCAGAGCATGCCATATACATCTCATAGCAGGAGCATGGTGGGTGATAAAGCCTGCTGACAGTTGCTGCTAATCGGAAAAGCAGTTCAACAGAGCAAAAGGTCTGCTATCTGTTAGCTTTAGCATAGAGTAGGAGTCCAAACTGAGCTTTGCCACAAGCTCACTGTGACCTTTGATAAGACAACCTCATTCTGCCTCTTTTTGTTTCTCCCTCCCACTTAGTTGTGAAACTGGCATAATATTCTTAGGTAGATGTGTTGAGAGTTAGTACCATAAAAGTAAGATGTAGGATGATGGGATGTGAACTTCTGTAGAAGAGGCATTGATGTCATTACAATCTGCCCCAATTTGTAAAGTGCAAGGATTTTGCATCAGTCAGTTTATGAAGCAGTGTCCTAATGTTGCTGGATCTTGGATTACCATGCAAGAAGGCTGCAGACCAGTCGTTGTTTCTGATTACCCCAAGCTGTTATGCACAGGCTGTGTCATTATTGTGACGGCTATGCTGATTGAAATAGGAGAGAGGTAGAAAAGTCACAGATGAAAAAGGGGGGGGAAAAAGAGGAGTAACACCTCCCCTGTCATGTGGTGTTTAAAACCAAAAGAGTAGTGTTGTGGTTTTCTTAACTCCAGAGAGATAAGCAGACAGCTTTTCCTTTCTTATCTTAGAAGACCTGCTAAAATCAGAAGAGAAAGAACTGAGCAACCCGCTCAGTGCTTCCTTCTCTGCCAGGCTTCTCAAGCTCATCCATAAGGGTGCTGGACTTAATAGCACAGCAGCACGAAGCTTAATAATAACAACTTAAAGCTAAGGCAGCAGTTAATGTTAATTGTTGTGAAAAACAAATCCACTGACTGTATCATCCTTCTCTTTACATTAGCTTCTCTGTGTTTTGTAGCAAAGTCAAGCCTGAAAGTACTATAATCGTTAGATGGGAAATATGGCTACATTTATATGGCTTTATTTCAAACTATTATGACACTAAAAAAATGTCCATGCCCATGTTTTATGAGAAGGGAAAATCAAATATTGACTGGAGACTATAAACGAAAGAGTTCTCCTTAAGCTGTCCCAGCAGCTGGGTGTTGTTTATCCTCAGCTTCTTTCCTTAAAGACCAGCTGTATTTTGTCACCTGACAATCTCTTATTTGCATCAACATTCTGTAGTGGCAAAGAAGAGGGTAAGAATCTAATAACCAAACTTTTCATAGTAAATACCTAGACCTTCACTACATGAGTTGTTTTGCAATCAACAACACAGCTTCAACATGATGTTTATTCAGCTTAAAGAAACTGTTATCTCAATTAGAAAGCAGCTCAAGTTACGGTATTTTTAGACTCTGGGAACACAAAGCCAGCAAGAATGAGCTGATTTTTCAGATTCATAATATTATGCATTATTTTTCTGGCATATAAAGAGAGAGTGCTTTTGTTTGGTTACAAAAACAGCACAAACTCGGCTCCTTGGTCTTTGAAGGTTCAGTTAGGTACAACTCTGTTATTTTTACATTTATTGGCAGTTAGAAGAGATGACATTTGTACATGGTCATAAATTGTAGTAAAGATACAAAGTTGACATTTCCAGGGAAATAAAAGGTTACCTAGTCTTTAATATTAATTGTAAATCTAACAGCCCTGTTTATGTCTTTTACAATATTCCCATAAGACTCTTCAAAATTATCAGTAATACCTCTGTCCAGAAACTGATTGTCCATAAGAGACCACAGTAATTAAAGGCTGAATTCTGTCTAGTACTAAACACCTGTTACTGCATCACAAAAATGCAGTGGCTTAATAACGAATTCATTGAACTTTACTGAGGTTTTGTCTACCACCTGCTTCTTCCCACCAGAAACAGAGTATGTGTTAGTCAACAAGACCTAAATAAAATTAATGGATCAGAGATGTGCTTAGAGATGATGGAAAATTCTCTATCAAAGCAGAAGGAAGTACTTTGGAGATAGGCATTGACATTCTAGAGGGTACTAAAAATTTGGAGAAAAAGACTGACACAACTAGACTAGTCAATTTTTTCATTTTATATTGGCCCCCAAATCAGAAAGGTTACTGTATATCTTTGGTAAAGAGTCTGTGCATAAAAATGTGTTTTTATATGTACTGCCATTAGGACAGTACTTGCAGACCACAAACTCACAAGTATTTGATTGAAGTATTTGTTGGCTTTCAGAGAGACTGTTTCAAAGCACCATCTAGGATTAAAATAGTTCCAAACAATGAAAACACCTGGTGCCTGTCTGCTTAAGACAGTGTAGTTATGATAGAGAGAAGGTTGTTGTGCTTTCTCAGAAGATGCAAAGATTCTAATGAGTAGTATGTAATGTTGAACCAATTAGAATTTGACACAGTTTTGTAATCCTGTTTCGTAGTCTTCGGTGAAGGGTATATAAACCTATGCTTGGGTGAAATAAATTGGAACTCGCTTATATTAAGCTCTCTCCTTGTCTCTTATTACCCCTGATACTATGGTATTGCAGCCTGTGGCAAATGGTTTACCCTGACGTGTGGGTTAGTTTGATCATTGGATAGATGACCAGCTACAGGGCAACTCCAGGTTTTGCTGCTGAAATGAAGCAGGATTGGGCCCGCGTCAAACGCATTAACCTCTGGAACTCAAGCTGAGCTGGAGTTGAACTATGGGGAATC
>WAAF01015248.1:0-21238 GCA_013400475.1 Tricholaema leucomelas | reverse complement strand
GTCTGGGTGATTTCTAAAGTGAGGGGGGGAGGGGGCGGGAGACACCCAAACCACCACATTGTACTTTAGCTAGTATTTCACTACATCAACAAGATGAAGAAGTCTGTAAGAGAGAGTCTCCTAAACATAAAGAATTGAAGTTTTTTTACAGTTGAAAAGCCAAGCTACATGGCAAAACATACCAGTTTATCTGCAAGTTCATTGTGCCTGGCAAGGTGCTTATCAACAAAAGGATATGGAAATTTTTTACATATCTTTTCAGTTTATGGTCAGTTGAATGATTTGGACATGAATTCGGGCAGACTTCACCAGACAGTTTTTAAAAGTGAACTCATAAAGTAAATGCAGTTCTGATGCATCTTCCTGTTTTGTAACAATTTGGTGTTAATGGGCTTCCCTTGTGATCTGTTTATGGATAAAGTGGTATGCTGAAAGAATAAAAGAGATTCCCTTTTCTCCAAAGAAGGACAAACACAAAAAGTGTGGCAAGGATAAGAGAGGGTCATAACACTGTGCAACATCTGGGAAAGAAGTGGAAGCAATGGGTGTGAGGGAGAAATGCAAGGTAGTGCCACTGTGTGTGTCAGAATTATGCCTACTGACATCAGGGTAAGGGCAGGGCTTAGATCTTGTGCCTTAGATCTTGTGGGCAGACAAAGGCCCACACCATAATTATCTCCCAAGTACAGTGCAGAAAACAGAGTCTGTCCTACAAGACTGGTTATCAAGGACTGTAAAAATAATGGAGAGTGAAGCTTGTCCAATATTCAAACCCCTCTAGTGAAAGGTTGCACAAAAATTCACATCAAGAAAAATAACCCACCTCTAGCTTGTAGTTACTTCCTCATATGGAGACTTGTTCCTTTAAAAAGGCATTTCAAACTTCGATGACTGCTGAGAGTGGCAGGAGCTAATGAGGTCCTTCTGGCAATTTGTTTTTATCTTCTGTGGTAGTTACAGGTGTCCTGGAGGTCCCATGTACCCCAGAAATTTCCTCTCCCTCTGTGGTTTGAATGGGAGAGGAAAAAGGCGTGAAAAGACCTGTTTCCCCCCGCCCTGCCCTGCAGGCGTGAAGGGGGGGAGCAGGGGGACCCTTCCAGCACGAGGGGTGCCCTGTGCCGGGCCCGCGCTGCACTCGGCTGAGGATTGGCTGTGTGCTTTTTGCGCCTAGGAAGTGGTAACTCTGCTCTTTGTCCAAGAAAGGTATAAATATCGAGGGGTTCCCGCCTTGGGGTGTTCCTGCCTTGGGGTGCTCCTGCCCTGGAGTTCATCCCCGCTTTGGATTGTGTTCCCACCTTGGTGTGCCTGCTTGGAGTTCTTCTCCCCCCGCCTGGATAGATTCTATGCAGTGAGCCTCTTCTTGCTCCGAAGATGCCCAAGGACTTCACCTTAAGTGTCCTGTTGTGCTGCTTATCACGTCTTAACGACCCTGAAGGTCTCTGAAAAGACCACGGGACAGACCTTGAATCGTCCTTCTTTCAAGCCAGCTGTCATGAGTAGCCTACGGCTCAGCCTGATTTGATAGTGGGGAATGCTGTAATTAATAGCTCAAGCCTTTTGCAGCTCCTAACTTCAAATTAGTCAAGTTTACTTGTGGCACCCTATTGTGTAGATATTCTCAACCAACTGAGAAAGAACCTGCTAATTAAATCTAAATTATCTTCTGTACATAGTTTTGGGGTCAGGTTTTCAGGAAAATAAAATAACTCTATTTTTATAAATTCCTGACTCGGCCTAATTAATTCCTGCCTCCATAACAACAGATAAAGACAACTTTGCCATGGCTTTGCTATTTTTCCTCCATGAATTATTTCAAGATTTCTACCTCTAGCTGAGCACAAATGAACAACTACTTTAGACCTTTGAGTGGGGGGACACACCTGAACTAAGTCCCTCTCCAAACTGAAGCCTGAAGAAATAAATACCAGGATTTTGGTTTTACATTAAGATAAGTGAATATTTTAATATATTGAAAGTTGTTAACTTCTTTCAGAAACTTTGCTGAGAACAAATAACTGGATCTGAAGAATGAAATGATTCCCAATAGCTTGCTTTTTTATCATATTCACATGGTATAATTGACTGTCAAGCCAAACACTTAGCTACCTTTCTTCCTCTGCAAAATCCTCTGTATAGATAGCCAAGAAGACTTGAAGTACCTCTTAGTGCTTAGAGTCTGTGTGCTCACCAGGATGAGCTTCCTCTTCCATGTGACTTCTGATTTTTTGAGTTGGTGTGTCTTCTTGTTAATGTGAGTTGTTATTTATACCATGCAGAGGTCAGAGGATGTGTGATGACTGTATCTCATAACGCTAATTTGATGTAGTCTTTCTTTGCAAGTGAAATGCTCTGTGATCTGGCATTCTGCAAAGCGTCCATGGTGAGATATGGGGTCCTATCATCAATTCAAGCCCTGCTTAGAGGAGGAAATCTAGTCTGACCCAGCATAATGCAAGATGATGTGTATTTCACTCCAGAAGGGTTAAGTTTGCTAGACAGTTTCAGCTTCCACATTTAAGCAGAGAGATGGTCATAACCAATTTATTTTTAAACAAAAAAAAAACAGTCTGCAAAAATCTGATATTTATTTTTTATTTGCATTCTTTTTAACTTTATTTTTCCTCTGTTTTCTGCAAACCCTATGATTTTGGATCCAAAAGTACATACTAAGTTTAAGACTATGTAGAACACTGTCCAGAAACACAAACTACTCTGCAAGTCTACAGTGAAAATGCACCAGCTCAGGCTGAAAGAAGTTTGTCTCCTTTTATTCGATGGCTGACAACTGGGAAACTAAGAAGCTTAAACACAAAAACCCCAAGTTTGGTCTTGGAGTAGAGGACAAAGGGTGTTTTGCAAGAGTGGCTTCTAGTGTGTATGAGTCATCATGGCATTAGCTGCATCCACAATTGCACTTTTTTTTTTTTTTTCTGAACAACCATGGCCATTAGCCAAAGGAGGGAGATTGGAAGTAAAGTCTGAATACCTCTGTGGCATATTTCTAATGGCAGTACCTGTTATTGCTTAATGCAAAGAACAAGTGAAAAATAAATGGGTTTTCATTTTAAAACAGACAGCATAAAGAAAATGTGTGGCAGCTGATAGAAATGAGGTGTTATTTTCCCTGGCAGTTCAACAGTTTTGAGGTTGATAACTTAGAATAGAATAGAATATAATAGAATAGAATAGAATCAATCAGGTTGGAAGAGACCTCCAAGATCATCCAGTCCAACCTAGCACCCAGCCCTATCCAGTCAACTAAACCATGGCACTAAGTGCCTCATCCAGTCTTTTCCTGAACACCTCCAGGGACAGTGACTCCACCACCTCCCTGGGCAGCCCATTCCAATGGCAAATCACTCTCTCTGTGAAGAACTTCCTCCTAACACCCAGCCTATACTTCCCCTGGCACAGCTTGAGACTGTGTCTCCTTGTTCTGTTGCTGGTTGCCTGGGAGAAGAGACCAACCCCCACCTGGTTACAACCTCCCTTCAGGTAGTTGTAGACAGCAATGAGGTCTGCCCTCAGCCTCTTCTTCTCCAGGCTAAACAACCCCAGCTCCCTCAGCCTCTCCTCATAGGGTTTGTGTTCCAGGCCCCTCACCAGCCTTGTTGCCATTCTCTGGACACATTCCAGCACCTCAACATCTCTCTTGAGTTGAGGAGCCCAGAACTGGACACAGTACTCAAGGTGTGGCCTGACCAGTGTTGAGTACAGGGGCAGAATAACCTCCCTCCTCCTACTGGCCACACTGTTCCTGATACAGACCAGGATGCCAATTACGGTAATTGAAGTTGTGGCACCAGCGTATCTGTGTAGATCAAAGAGATGTCTCATGAGTTGTACAGAATTTCTGAAAGAGATGAGTCATGTATCCAGCCTGCTGAACAAGCTATTCAGTTTGATGTACAAGGCCTGGACTACTAGGACTGCCTGCATGGTGCATAATGTAAGATTTTTTTGCTATCTGTTGGTGGAAATCAAGTGCTCCTTGAATGTAGTGGAGTGCAAACGTGTTTGGCCTGTACCACTCTGCTTCTATCAGCTCATCTATGTTGCTCAGGAATGGCTGGAGAGATTGCTTGGTTTTCTTTTGTTTTGGTTTTTTTTTTTTTTCAGTTCATAAGCTGTTGTGAATGGTACTCATAAAACTGGTTGTTGTTGTTGTTGTTGTTTGGGGTTTTTTTAAATGTCTGATACTCTGTCACACCTTTCACTTCTGTGCATGCCTGAAATAATATAACATTTACTTGGATTAATTATGTAACATTGCAAAAGCAGTGAATTAGTGGTATCTCTTATGCCTTTGATTCCATTCTTTGTGTGCCAAATGTTACTGTCCCAGTCCAGAGGAATCCCGAGTGTGGGAGGTTTGGATCCTGGAGCGCAGAATTAAGGCACAAACAGTGTCAAATGCGTAGGCTAGCTTTACTGCATTCACATGACTTACAGGAGAGGGAGAAAATGAGAGAGGTGGGGGAGAAAAGAGAAAGCAAAGAAATACCCCATGCAGAGAGAAGAGAGGTCACCACGGAGTCATTTGACATCCGAAAAGTCTGTTTGAAGAGAGTGGGTGAGGAACCTTCTGTCTGCAGGTTGGAGCTTCTCTTTCTGTTCTTTTACCTGGCGGCCTCATAGAATAGGCATGTTTTGTTCTGAGAATGACTTAGCATTTTCCAGGAGTGATTTGCTTAGCCAGGCCCATTGTCCAGTGGTGTTGGGCATGCTCAGTGTGGTAGGGGGTTTCTAGAGTTGAGCACCTCTTGTCCGGCTGGTTTCTCTGAAATGATGGCTGCTGGTGATAAACCAGGAGCTGCTAGGCTGCGGTTGGGTCAGAATCAGCATCACCTGTCACAACAGGAAGCCTTCACCTCCTACGTGTGATAGGTGACAGGAGCTCAGTTCCAGGCGTGGTGGTCCAGAGTGATGGTCTTTCAGTTCATGCAAGCTGAACAGTCAGGCAGGTGGTCCCATGTTAACATGCACAAGCTCACTCTTCATTCTCGGTTGGTTTCTTGTACAGTTGTTGCATATTGGGGAGCTCCTGGGGGTCTGAGCTCATGCAGGAGGGGATTTTCGGGACAGTGAGTACAACCAGGTTGCTCACTTAGCGTTTCTCAGAAATTCAGCTCAAAATATTTTTTTTTTCTGAGATGTTTGGACATACTGTTTATCTCAGACTCTGACAGCTGCACAATGGAGTCTGCTAGCTTTCTGCTTGTATTGCCTCTGGAAAAAAAAGGTAATGGGATTTATTTGTTTATCTTCTCATGTGACCATTTGTGTTACTGTGATATGTTTGCTAAACTCTGTTTTACCCTTGTTTCGTACTTACATGGGTGTAAATGACTGCTAGAGGAATTTCTCAGTTAAGTATTGTGGATAAAGCTGAGAGGGAGGATAACTATTAATATAAAGGACATGTGTTCAGTTTATCTTAGAGTTAATTCCTTATGGAAAAAGTTTTTCTATTTAAAAAAAAAAATAAAAGATAAAAAAGTAAAGCAAAAGGAAGCCATAATGACACAAATGGGTGCAGATGCTTTCCTTTGTCTTGGATAGTTCAAAACAGTTTGGATTTTTGAAGTTAGACTTGGCAGGAACTCAGTCCACAAGGAATGTGTGATTGTTAAATCGTGGCCAAAAAAAAAAGGGAGGGGCGTGGGGGAGGGGGAAGTTGTGAAATTAAGAAATTAAAAGTGTCAGAAATTCTGTTCTTTGAAAGATAATTTTAAAAAGACAAACCTTGCATTCTGATATCTGCTGAGGACCTTCACAGAGGTCCTTGTGAAAGACATTAAGCTTCAGCTACAGTCAAATACTCAGAGTATGTGCTGCTGAGTTCTAAGTATACGGATGTTGAACTTTCTTCATTGAGCTCTGCCAACAGAAGAGCTTGCATAGGTCTGCAGTGGGGGAAAAGAAGGAAAGCCATGGAGAGCATATCAGAGCACTTCATTTCCACAGGGTCCAAACTGCTCTTTCGATGCAGTTCTGTATCAGGGAGTAGCAAAAGGCTGTCAAATTAGAAAAATGTCCTGTCCTGGTAGCCTTCGTGCTGCTGCAAATAAGATTCCCTCCTCTAGTGCAGTTGTTTCAAAGCAGACAAAGATTACTGTGTCCAGCTGCTCTGACTTTGTCAGTGCTAAGGTAAACGTCTAGGCAAACTCAGAGCTGTCTCCTTGTGAAATTATTGTGGATAGTTGGGAGACACAGAGTATTATTAATGTGATTTTGCATGTTGATTTCCAGCTAAGTTCTCTGACCTCCAATTTCATTTATAAACTGATGCCACCTTCTAGAAGCTCATTCTTAAAGCAAAGATGGAAAACAGTGGAGTCGTAGAATTCATACGTTAACACCCTTACTGCAATAGCAAGCCCTTTACTTTGGGAAAGAGAGTTGGTGGGGGATTAGGTGATCTCTGTAGGAAAGATGCTGACATGGTGAGCATTATGCATTTGCTTTTTATATGCAGCTATTAATGGTTTTGGCTTTGTTTTTAATTTTTGTACACAGGACCTGTGAAGGACGAAACATCAGGTACAGGACGTGCAGCAACGTGGTAAGTGAATTACGACTTTGATATCCTACACACAATCACATATAACATCACACCCTTGGCCATACATAATTTCAATAATATGATATATAATTCCAATACAATTTCATAATGTGACAGTGAGAATACTTGTGGATGTGAGAATATTTGTAGGTATCTAAACCGCTTTCATACCACAGGATAGCAGGCAAACTTTTATCAGTTTCTTGGAAAGCTGCAAGGATTCCATCTTGGAAGGGATTGGAGTCAGAACCTTTCCAAACAGATTTTCTACTAAACTTTAGAAGTGGTTTTTGCAACTCTCCTGGCAGAATCAACACCAGTCACCTACCAGTATTACTTTGTTAACCAGCTAATTCTGACTGAACAGTCTGTCAGGAGAAGGCTTAAGCTGTTAAGGAATGAAGACAAGTTAGTAAGAGATACAGGTTTCTGTTCACCTGTTCCCTCCCAGCATTGAAGTTCTGTTACATGGCTTAGCAAAGCAATTTCAGATACCCTGCACCAGTGTTCTGGCCTTGTCAAAAGCTCTTCATCGTAGGTTTACATATGGTGAATGTAGTTTTCAAAAGGATAAAATAAAAAACTTAAATGCCTGTGCTCACTAAAGTGAAACTGTGTTTTTCACTGGTGAAAATGGAAATTAAGACTTTCATAAAGAAAGTTTTATTGGGTGCTAATAAAAGCAAAATCTCTCAAATTACACAGAGAAATGTCAGTTTTAACAGTAAAGATGCAAAATGAAATCAAATGTGCACCAGGCCAAGTTTTCTTGTGCCTGATAGAAACATATTCAGAAGCCTTTTCAATAGGTGCTTTGTTTAAGAACTTTAAAATTGGATATATTCCCTCATATTTAGCTTGTATTTTCTACAATAGACCACAGTTCAAAGTGAAAGAAACTGCTTCTAAGCTACAGTCTCCCATACAGTAAAAATTCTCACACTTCTCAAATCAAAATGTGTTCTGGGTGTGCCTTTTTAGGTTTCTGAGATCTCTTATCAGTTATCTGCTTCACTAAGTGAGGACTAGAGTAGTAGTCATAAATAAGTCTGCTGTCTCATTACCACTCAGATTTCTATCTGTGAGAGAATTAGCCTACACCACAACTGTAGAAGGGAATGGCAGACTGAACTATTTGCCTGTCAAGCTGCATGCTGTAGCTCTGTGGAATATGATTAAAAAATATAAAATAAGTAAGTTTTTTAAAAAATTAAAAGAGAAATACTGTTGAAGGCTAATTGGAGCACAGTGACTCCCATCAGTTTAGCTTTGGTTTGTGAAAGCATGCACATTGGTACAGTTCCCTTCTGCTTTTGAGCGCCTTTGTGTACGCCAGGAGAAGTGAGACAAACTAGTGTACTGCTCTGCTGCCCTTAGCTGCTCCTAGATCCTCTTGATGGAAAACTGAGGTTTTATCAGTCTTGCAGCTTTTCAAGATAAGGAAATTTGTTTAATGTTGTTTTTAGCTTAGATTCTGGTCTGGAAATGAGCACTTGAAGAGTTTTCGTTCAGCTATGCCCGTTTCTAGGCTTCCCAGTTCAAGACAGACAGGGATATACAAGAGAACATCCAACAGAGGGCTAAGGGACTGGAACATCTCTCTTCTGAGGGAAGGCTGAGAGACCTGGGGCTGTGTATTCCAGAAAAAAGGAAGAATGGGATGGAATCTCATCTATATTTATAAATATCTGACAGGTGGGTGTCAAGAAGGGTCCAGTCTCTTTTCAGTGGTAGGGCACTGGTGATAGGACAAGGGTCAAAGTGTAAAACCAGGACATAAGGAGAAATTTCTTTACTGTGAGGGTGCTGGAGCACTGGATCAGCCTGCCCACAGAGGTCATGGAATCTTCTTCTCTAGAGATTTTCAAGACTCATTTGAGTGCATTCCTGTGTGACCTGCCCTAGGTGACCATGCTTTTGCAGAGGGGTTGGGTTCAATGATCTTCAGAGGTCCCTTTAACCTCTACCATTCTATGATTCTGTAAAAATAAAACTTTGCATAATTTTGTCAGGCAATTCCTTTACATACCTTATATCTGTCAATACTGGATCCAAACTTCCCAACATAGTGCCAAAGCATGTAGCTGCAGAGCTCAATTAATTGTTTCATACCAAATAATCTGAACTGAAACTTTCAAATTTCTTTGCCATGCAGAAATAAGTGACAATTATGGCACTGAATTATGATGACCCAGGACTTCATTTATGATATCAACAGCTTTTGTTAGAGACAGTAAAGAACNGTGTTCCAGGCCTCTCATCAGCTTCTTCACCCTTCTCTGGACACATTCCAGTATCTTAACATCTCTCTTGAATTGAAGAACCCAGAACTGGACACAGTACTCCAGATGTGGCCTGACCACACCTTGTGCTGAGTATAGATTGTGCTACATTGCTCTTTTCATTAAAGAAAGCATTATGTGAGTTTTAATTTGGTTGGTTTTTTTTTGTTGTAAACTTACAAAACTAGAAATAAACCAAACTATTTTCAAGCTTCTAAATGCATTGTGCTTTGACTAGGCTTTCCAGATAGGTCTTTTGCAAACATCTGATTTCACAGGAAGGTGTCTTTTTTATTTTAAGATTATGCTGGCTCTTAATTTAGTTTTTATGCCCTTCCACTTACCATCTTTACTAATCTGAGATGCAGCACATAAGTATCACAACATCAGTCATTGCAAAGGCATTGTCACCATGATCAATGTCAGAACTTGTGGTAGGATCCTGTACTAGAGTCTCGTGTTTCTGGGGCTAGGTACATTTTGCACCACCAGTAGAAATCATAAACCAATTTGGGAACCCCAGACCTGCATCTCTGCACTGAAATCCATTTTGTTACTGAACTGTGTAGCTGTACCAATGAACTGTCTTTCAGAACAGGAAAGACAAATCATATAATTTCTCTTTAATGAAGTCTACTGTCTCTGTTTCCAAAATGTGAGGATACATACACACAAATTTGGTTGTGGAAAATATTAATTTATCCCATGGCTGCCCTGGAAAAGTTACGCAATATTTTATTAAATTTTGTTAACTCAGACCTGGCATTTTAAGAATTCTTCCATAAAGACACTGAAAATCAGGAGTATTGAGCTTCCTACATTTTCACCTGTTAGATGATGATCTGTTGTTTTAAACAAAAATGAGATCAAATTCCCCATTCCACCCCTGCAAATGAAGCCAGCTATCATACACTGTGGAAAATTCCTTTCTCATTCCTGTGGAAATCAGTAAGTCCTGAAATACAAACATTCCTTACCATTAGCTTGTGCATAACTTAAGGATAGATATGTTCATGAAATAACCAGTCTTTTTATTTTATGCGAACTGTCTTTATGTGAACTGGCTTTTTGTGTGTTTGTGTGCGTGTCTGTCTGTCTGTCCTCTTACAGGAAAGGGTGGGTAGTCTTACATACTAAAAGTATGCTTTCAATTTCATAGGTGAAAATGGAGAATGAGAAGAGTACTCCTTGCAGTCTGGCAATGAGCAGATTTTCATAGTCACTACTGTTTGCAAGATTTTGCTGCAGATGGTTTTAATTTATCCTGAAATTAAGTTACAGGGTTTGGGGGGAAACATGTGACAAAGAAAAAGAGAGAGGCAAGGGGAGAGAATGATGCACCTTTTTTTTCAGTGACCTGTTTTATTCTAGATATGCTGTATCATTTTGCATAGTATAGACCATAGGAGAGATTGATACTGCTGTCTATAATGTGTCTGAGCAGTCCTTAAAACAATAAATCCAGACCAGTATGCTCATCGCTTGCATTGCCTGCTGTTAACCAGAAACTGGAAAGGTTAGGCATATGAAGCCACGTGTGTAAATAGTAAAAGAACGAATGAGGGAATCTGTAGATGATTTATGGTTCAAATACATCTGCTTTTTTTCTTTTTACTATTTGTATTTAATCCAAGTGTGTTTCCAGCCATTTCAGACTGTGATCACAGTGAGGTGAGAGCCAGTCATTTACTTTAGAAAATCACTCTGAAGGCAATGAGTTTTTCTTTTTTTGTTATTATTAGTAGCCACATTTTCTCCAGCTTTTGTCCTAGGCTATCATGCTACCTTATTTGCACTTCCACTTTTTGAGTCCTGCTACTGTGCAGGATTTTACCTTTTCCTCCCCCAGCTACAGGAAACTGTATCTGAAGTATGTTTTTTTCAGATGCATATTAGAGAATCATAGAATCATAGAATGGTTTAGGTTGGAAGGGACTTAAAGGATCATCCAGCTCCAACCCCTTGCCATAGGCAGGGACACCTCCCACTAGAGCAGGTTGCTCAAGCCCTCATCCAGCCTGGCTTTAAACGCCTCCAGGGAGGAAGCATCCACAACCTCCCTGGGCAACCTGTTCCAGTGTCTCACCACCCTCACTGTAAAGAACTTCCTCCTAACATCCAGTCGGAATCTCCCCTCTTCCAGCTTAAACCCATTCCCCCTCGTCCTGACATTACTAGACCGTGTAAATAGTCCCTCCCCAGCCTTCCTGTAGGCTCTCTTCAGATACTGGAAAGCCACTCTAAGGTCTCCTCGAAGCCTTCTCTTCTCCAGGCTGAAGAGCCCCAACTCTCTCAGCCTGTCCTCATAGCAGAGGTGCTCCAGCCCTCTGATCATCTTCGTGGCTCTCCTCTGGACCCGCTCCAGCAGTTCCATGTCCTTCTTGTGTTGGGGGCTCCAGAACTGCACACAGTACTCCAGGTGGGGTCTGATGAGAGCAGAGTAAAGGGGGAGAATCCCCTCCCTTGCCCTGCTGGCCACACTTCTCTTGCTGCAGCCCAGCACACGGTTGGCTGTCTGGGCTGCATGTGCACGCTGCAGGCTCATATTGTCTTCACACAGGCATTCTTCATTCTCTTCACTTATCAAAACCCTTTTTGTAACTGAGAACTTCTTAATCTCTCCTGATATTTTTTTTTTCCTTTTATTGCACTGCCTTCTGAATCAGACCAGGAAGAAGCGGAGATCCATCAGAGGGATGCTTCATCCCCTAGGGACTTTGACTTTGCTTTCGACATTAACTTGAATATGTCTGCCAGTGTAATAATAATCATTGCATATAAAGCTGCCCTTGAGATTTTGCTCTTTGACTTGAAAATAGACAGTACTGGAAGTTGCACAACATTGCTATCTTTTTCAGCAAGTTTTAGAGCAGTTCCATTAAACACAAGATAAATCTATAGATTGTAGATCCCATTATTCAGACCACCAAAACTTGTAAACATCATCTGCAACTCTTTTCTATGCATACCTCACCTTCTTCACTTCGATGCAATGAGATCCCCCATTTGTTGGCTAGCATTCAGTCAAGCTGCTTCCATCCATTTTTTATTAACTCACACTGCATTTTTAAACACCAGCCAAGATACTACTGATCTTACTTTCAACAAAATGCCACTATCTTCTTTCTGTGCACCAAAGCCCAACCTGCAGGAAGGCTTCAAACATGAACTTCCATATAGGTGCATAACTCTCTGAAACACTGGCTTGTGCGTATGAGAAGCATCATGACTAGGCAGGAAATTGTAGAGCTGTGAAAGTGATTAGCAGACATATTTTTTTCTGTCCTCTACCAGAGGGTGGCTAGAAATTCCATATGAAATCTTCTACAATTGAAAATCTCAGTCTGGATTTTGCAGTTAAATTAAGGAGAGGGGGAAAAAAAGAACGACATGTGTGTATGTAATTTAAACATCTACATTTTAATATTTAAAAACAAACTTTTTTTTTTTTTTTTTAAACTACATTAAAAGCTTGAATTGAAAAATTGAATTATTTGCCCAAAATGTGAAAAGTACTTCTATGGAAATGTCTTTTATTTTTGTTTAAAAAAAAAACTTTTCTATGAGTATTTCTAATGACAAATATATACAAAAGTTTAAATGTATAGTTCACTGACCATTCCAGCCTTAATCTCCACTTCATGTCTATGTAATAGAAAGTAGAAGCCTCTGCTGATATTCCATCATTTACTTTGTTCATATTTCTCTCATGCCTCTCTCTCTCGGGAGTTGTTGGTACAAGCTTCACTAAGCAGCTAAGCACGATCCTAACCTATTTAGAAGTTCACAGAAGTAGACTAGTGAAAAATGTGATTGCAAGAAACTTAACTCAAGCAGGGCACCCAGCAAGGCTTCAAGACCAAGCAGAGTTTCCACTGAGCCCCATGATCTCTCATGTCTCTCTTCTTTTATCTGAAGAATAAATGTGTTGGCCAAGCCAGGCTTTCTGTCTCAGAAGGGAAATTGGTGCATCTAAAACTTCGTGCATGCTTCATGGAACTGGTTCAATAAGCTATTCTGTCAGATGCTGCACACTGAGTAGTTGGGTTGTTAGTCATTTTTTCTCAGAGGAAAAGTTCCAGGTGTAGTAAATCATTCTTGGCTTCTGCAAATATACAAGCACATATATTGTAAACTGTTTTAAGGTTCCTCAACTGTTTCCACCTATCACAGCTTAGATATAACCTTCCTTGTTTCACCCACTAAGTAAACTTAAAAAAGCCTGACCCTCTTGTGTCCTATGAAATTTGATCTACCTATCACTATCAAGGGACATCTGGGATTCATCTTACGTTTTCCAATGGTTTGTTGATTAATAGAAATTGTTTTGAATGGGATTCAAACATGGCAGAACTCCATGGACCTTATGAATTGCAATGGGGTCCAATAGAAGGTCAAGTTAAAAAAATAATTTGGATGTGAGGAAGCGAATGAAGCTGTAATAATACGGCCAGCACTGTGTCTCTAAAAGTGAAGATGAAACTCCTGTGATTATTTTTAGGTAGATTTCATACATCAAAGAGGTTTCTGATAATGTTTCAAGTTACATACATAGGCATTGTAGTGGAGGAAATTTTGACCTGATAGGATGAATGGAGATTATAGGCTCAATATTTAATGAATGTCTCATAAAATTTCACAAGCTAAAGAACATTACACAAAACTCACAGCATTAGAGGAGGAACAGTTATTTTCTATTCAGTGTGCATTCACTTTTCTAGCCCGAAAGCCTTACTTAATAGGAAGCTTGAATATAAATGGATTTTATTAATCCTTTCTGATTCCTCAAGAAGTGTAATGGCAGTGGTTCCTCATGTCTACGGGGACTCATAGATAATTTCCAAAGGAAAACAAAGCCAATAAAATTTGAATGAAGTGCCAAAGATGGAGAAACCTGAAGCAGAACTATAGCTTTTTTTGCAGCCATATGCCGCTACTGCCACATGCTCCAAGCCAAACACAGGCCATGAGGATGTGGTTAGCAAAATACCTTGCGGAACTACATAACCTGTGCAAAGATATGTTACTTTTGGTTTGCTGCTACTCTGACTTGGCCCATGACTTTAGGCTGTCTCAAACTGTGGTCATCCCCTTGTCTGTCGTTCTGTTTTGCAGACAAGCTGCATACTGTTAGATAGCTTCCAGGATCAGACCCTTAGGTGGAGTAAAACTTCACTCAGGTCAATGAAGAAGTGCTAGCTGGAAGTTTTAGAGAATCCTCTTCCATCAAGAGCTCATGCACATACCAAAAACAGGCTGATTTTTTGTTTTGGGTTTGTTTGGTTTTTTTTTTTCCAAAAGGAAGGAAGATTTTGTGGAGTTAAGTCTATGGTTTCTCCTGTCCAGGAGCCAGCACTGCAGAACTGAAGCATGGGAAAGACTACTTTGAAACAGCAAACATTCTTCTTGTAAAGGTGTGCAAAGTGTAGGAAGAAAATAGGAGTTTAATGTATGAACAGATATGTAACAGAAGATTGGATTTGCCTTAGTTTTTATTTCAGTATCTAAAATACTCATTTACAGTCTGTGAGCTTTTATCTGTCTTTCATTGTATCATTGCACAGAGCCCAGACCAAGGAGGTTCTGATCCCCACTGATATAAAACAACAAGAAATAAGTTTTCAAAAGAAAAAAAAAAGAACAACACTGAAAACACAGACAAGAGATTGATAAGTAATACCAAGTCCTACAGCTCTTACAGTCTTAGTGACCTGTATCTAACGTTTGAACCATTACTTCTCTTAACCTTGTCCATTTTAGTGTACAAAACACTGCAAAGGTTATGCAAGTCTTGTGTGCATAGGTGCAAGTACACATGATTTCTTACTGAAAGGAAAATCCTCCCCCTCACCCTGAAAGAAAGGGATCTTTACAGCCTTAGATTTAGGAATCAGAACTTCAGTAGGAGAAAACTGGTAGACCAGACTGTGACCCTTTTTCATATCTGTGTAACTGGATTAGTATGCATGTCTGTGTTTCTGACTACTTGAATGTATCCTTTGAATGGCTTCAAACTTCACATGAGAAAGTTTAAACACAAACTGTACTATTTAAATCTGTTGTTTGATTTTGATCATGATGTCAAAGACTGGAAGAATTTATCATCAGTCCTGGTCACCGGCCATGTCCTGAAAGCTTCTTATGTTGACTCTGCATTTTCAATTTCTTTGATGTAAAAATAAAATCCAAAACAACAAGCATGGTATTGAATACTGTACAACACAGGATGATGAAGTCTTTATGTCGTGTGCTTTATTGGACTTGTCTGTCTTTGTAAAAATAAAGATATTGCAAGTCAGGAAATTTAAAAGATGGAGCCAAGTTTGAACCAAACAAGAGAGTTGGCTTGGATTTCTGCAACAAGCCTAAGCCAAGCCAATAGACCTGATTGTATTCATTTATGGACAGAAAAAAATCAGAGGAAGGGTATGAACCAGAAGAATTTGCAGCAGGAAATAAGGCCACATTGTTCCTCTTTGCTTGTCTCTCGTCTCTTTGAAAATAGAGCTTAACCAGATCTTGGAGCAGGCTGTAACTGTATTGTTCATCCTGTTTGAAAGCAGAACATAAAGATCACATTTTCTCTGATTACACAGCTATAGAGGAATAATGAATTTCCCACATATTTTTCTACTCTTTCACTCTGTGCTGCTGTCCAAAATTTGTCCTGTGTCCACATTTTGCCCTAATCACAAAACCGACCTGATAGCCTCTTAAGTTTTTCTGGAGATTTTAAAATCATAGAATCACAGAGTCACAGAATGTCAGGGAATGGAAGGGACCTCGAAAGATCATCTGGTTCATACCCCCTGCCAGAGCAGGATCACCTAGAACAGGTCACACTGGAATGTATCCAGACAGTTCTTGAATATCTCCAGGGAGAGAGACTCCACAACCTCGCTGGGCAGACTGTTCCACTGCTCTGTCACCCTCACAGGGAAAAAAATCTTCCTCAGGTTTGCATGGAACCTCTTACGCCTCAATTTCCACCCATTGCCCCTTGTCCTGTCACTGGGCATCCCCAAGAAGAGGCTGGCTCCATCCTCCTGGCACTCACCCCTTACATATTTATAAACTTNAACTTCATTGAATTTCTCCCATCCCAACTCTCCAGCCTGTCTAAGGCACAACTCTCCTGTGTGTCAGCCACTCCACCCACCTTGGTGTCATCAGCAAACTTGCTGACAGTGCACTCCATGCCCTCATCCAGGTCATTAATGAATACATTGAAAAATACTGGTCCCAGTACTGACCCCTGAGGGACTCCACTATTTACATGCCTCCAACTAGACTCTGTCCCATTGACCACAAGTCTCTGATTTCTTTTCTTTAACCAGTTCCCAATCCACCTCACTACTCAATCACCCGGACGAGACCTCCTCTGTTTAACTATGAGGATGCTGTGGGAGACAGTGTCAGATGCTTTACTGAAATCAGGTAAAGCACATCCACTGCTCTTCCATCGTCTATCCACCTGATTACATCCTCATAGAAGGCTATCAGGTTGGTCAAACATGACTTTCCCTTTGCAAAACCATGCTGACTGCTCCCAGTGACCATCTTGTCCTTAATATGGCTAAGCACAGTGCTGAGTATAAGCTGCTCCATTATCTTTCTGGAGACAGAGGTGAGGCTGACCAATCTGTAGTTACCTGGGTCCTCCTTCTTTGCCTTTTTGAAGATTGGAGTGACATTTGCCCTCCTCCAGTCTCCAGGCACCTCTCCTGTCCACCATGAATTACCAAAGATGATGGAGAGTGGTCTGGCAATGACCTCCACCAGCTCCTTCGGCACTCACAGGTGCATGCCATCAGGACCCATGGACTTACAGATGTTCTGTTTACTTAACTGTTCCCTAGCCCAGTCCTCACTAACCCAGTCCCCATCAACCAAGGAAGCATAATCCTTAACCTTGTCTTCCTCTGTGGCCTCAGGGGTGTGCAGCTCCCGAGTATAAACAGAGACAAGGAATTCAGCAGCTCTGCCTTACCCACATCCTTTGTCGCCAAGGTACTCATCCCATTCAGCACTGGGCCTATATTGCCTCTAGTGTTTGTTTTGCCTAAAATAGATTTGAAGAAGCCCTTTCTGTTGTCTTTGGCTTGCCTTGCAAGATTGAATTCCAAGGAGGCCTTAGCCTTCGTGTTAGCCTCCCTCAAACTGAAATACTTCCAACATCTGACTTTTAAAAACAAATAGAAAAACTGTCTGCTCTCCTCCATCAGTAGGATTCCGCTTATGAACCTGCCCTTTCAACCTCCAGTTTCAAAAAGGACTAATGACCTTTGGATTATTGCTCTTTGATACATATTTTTCTAGAGCAAGATTTAGAACAAATCCTTTTTTTCCCCTCTTGTACCTTAACCCATTTAACCTTTTGTAGCCACAGTGCTATTCCCTTGCACTTTGACAGCAAAAAAAATAAATTGTAGCTTCACTGATGGCTCTTGTGTTGCATCACAATCAAATACAAAGCAAATGAAGTGAAAATTAGTTCTCATGGTACAAAGCAGATTAGCTGAAGATCTGTGGCTTAATGCCATTCCTTGGATAGGTACTTAGTTTGCTACGACAAATGTTTGGGGTGATGTGATCCAGCATCATTCAGCCTTCAAACAAAAACAGTGTAACCACATTGTCACTACACAGCGAATGCAAGTCTAGACTGGTCACCCTTGGCTTGAGTTAAAGGTATAAAAATGACAAATTTATAGCCAAGATTCTGCCAGTTTGCTTCAAGAAAAGGTTTGGAAACTTAGGTTTTAACACAGGTTTATTTTAGACCTTAATACCAAATAATGATCCTTTAGTATTACAAAGTGACAAGCATCTCCCATGCCATTCATATACTGAAAGCTGTAATAACCTGCCCTGTTTCAAAGAAGCAGAAAAGTGTTAGTGAATGAAGGTTCATGAGAAGGCCTGAGAAACAGAGGTGATTATTTAAACTTCAGAAGAGATATATTTTGCCTTAATAACAGCAAGGCTTTCCTAGCTGGGAGGATAAGAAGTCTATGAATAAGGTTGTCATTAATGATAATTGGATTTCAGTGGGATGAGGTAGTTTGGGGAAAAAAATATAGACATAAGGATATTGTCTAGCTGTCTGGTCATACATATATTTATATATATATACATATATATCTCAAAATCCTTCCCTGTCAAACCTCTAATTGGCATTTATAATTTTTTATTTAAAAAAAAAAAAAAGTTACAGTCCTCTAGCAAGGGGTATGAGGAGTATTCATTTCACCTTGTATTAGACCAGGTATCACTGAGGAGCAGATTTCCGCGCAGCAGCAAGTTGGAGGACTACAGGACTTTAATAAATCTCCGAAAGCCATATTGCCATCATTTGCTTTTTTTTTTTGCCACAGTTCTCATGATGTTCAATGCTTTTTCTAAAAATTTTGCTCCTGTATTTCAGTTATCATTTCAGAAATTTAGGTTATGTCAAACAAAAAACAAACAAACAAACAAAAAATCCCAACCTCCCCCACCCCAAACCATACATCTCTAGCATTTGCGGCTGCTTGCACAGAAAAACATGAAATGTCATTCTTCAAGGATCAAAAACTGGAAAGGAAAAAAACTCATGTTTATTTTGTCTGAAGCCTCATGATTTTGAATCTCCTGTTGCTCTCTTGAGAACCTGACTCACAGTTCTGAGCACTAAGTGATGCAAGGAGAGTGTGTGTGTGTAAGAAAAGCCTCACATTCTCATCAAGAGACTTTAAATAGCATGAGTGGTGTTTTTTATATCAGGTGTACTGGGTTCATGGTAGGGTTTGTGTGACTTACAAAACTGAAGGGTTAACAAATTGTCTTATTAAATGTCTTATCAGTAAAATAATAGTAAGTTGTTAATTACAAGAGTTCTGAAATTTTAAGTTAAAGAAATGTAAATATTTGTCTCACTTTTCTAATCCTTTTTGTTCCACCGATTGATTTAGGTCACTGAGGGGAAAAAAATGAAGAAGGTAGGAAGGAGAGCTTGGATAAACAAAGTTCTGTTTTCTTTCTCTTCAAACAAAGAAGAAAATGTATCTGGGAGAGAGCAGCAGTGCATGTAGACTTCCTGACATATGCACAAGTGAAAAGAGATTCAGCAAGAGCATGTCAGGGCTGTGGTTAAGACACGTATAATGCATTTCTGGTATCCCAAGCATATTTATACATGATCTCGATGTTCTCTCTATACTCTTGCAGAACAAACAAGTAAAAGATACAATTATCCAGTTGAATTCTATGTTGTTGTAGCTATTCCAATTACTCTTCTTTAAACGGGAAAACTCTCTACATCTGGCAGCTGTGGAGCACAGCAGCTGAATGAGTGTGACTAGCTCTACTGAGTAGGCCTGCTGACATTTTCCTCTTTCTTTTCTGTAGGACTGTCTACCAGAAGCAGGTGATTTTCGTGCCCAGCAGTGCTCTGCTCACAATGATGTCAAGTACCAGGGACAGTTTTACGAGTGGATTCCCATCTCTAATGACCCTGACAACCCTTGCTCGCTCAAGTGTCAGGCCAGAGGAACAGCTCTGGTTGTGGAGCTGGCACCAAAGGTTCTGGATGGGACCCGATGCTACACTGAATCCCTGGACATGTGCATCAGTGGCATGTGCCAAGTAAGGAAAAAAGACTAATCCTAATGTCTTTCCTTACAGCTCCTCCCTTCAAGTCTCTTCCCTTCTTCACACTTGTGTCATGTTAGGAACCTCGTTTTAATAATCTGTTTTCATTCTCTTAAGGTAACTTCTACTTTGCTTGGCAGAATTACACAAATTCAGAGGCTATTTTCTCATTTCATGCTATTTCCTTTGGGATTTTCTATGTCCTCAGTTTCTATTTTGTATAGTTTGCTGGTAGCAGATCTCATTCGAAAGTGCTATGATGTAATGTTTTAACAACTCAATGAATTATATTTGAGGATCATTGCTTCCCATAAGTCATGAATTACACACTAGGTAATAAGGGACTAAACTGGAAACTGGCATTGATTTGCTACAGGGACTAAGCAAGTTGTTATATCTGTTTGGGCCCCAGCTTCGCTGTTTCTTAAAAGCAAGATATGGAAACTTTTAAGCCTTCACTTTACAGCTGTGCTAGTTTGAGCTCAAACTAGCACAACAGCACATAGAGATATATTGGTTGTTCAACAGTTTTGCTGGCATCCTAATGTGGCTTTACATTACCTTTGTGCTTTTACTTCTGTAGTGCTGCTCTTTTGAATCTACCTACACTAGACTTTATGCTCCTGAACTACAGGTAGGCTACAGGCTGATGGAGGGCAGGCCATTTGCGTCGTCTCTGTTGAGTATTGAACACAGCTGAATCTCAGAAAAGGTTGAGTCTATATTCATATTTAAGTGCCCAGGTTCCTTCAAATCTATGCAGACTTGATGTGTTCTTGGTTTCTAAATGCATTTTCAGCCACCATGTGTGTTTTTGGAAGCTTTCCCTGTTTCCTTTCTATTTGATTTTCTGTTCTGAGCCAGCAACTGTCCTGTGGAAATCATAGAATCACAGGAACATTCCGGTTGCAAAAGACCCTCAGGACCATAAAGTCCAATTGATATCCCTACTCCACAAAGTTCACCCTTAAACCGTATCCTCAAGCACCATATCCAAACGACTTTTAAACATATCCAGGGTTGGTGACTCAACCACCTCCCTGGGCGTCCCATCTTCTATGTCAGAATATCTCTATTTCTGATGAAGTGGGAATTTTCTGTTTTCATTTTTGGCTGTTTCTGTTTTTCTTACACCTTTCACTTTTTGTTTATTTGGGTTTTTTTTAATCATAGTCTTCATACTTGATTCTTACCATTTACTTTTCGTTTGTTTGTTTCTTATTTAAATTCCACAGATATTCTTTTTATTTACTGTGGCAAGGAAGAAGTAAAACAATCTTTGCTTTCTCAGATGGGTGATCAAAGGCTTTTTCTACCTCCAATTCCAATGGCATAATCTATGTGTTGCTTTGTAGCACCAGATCAGGATTTTTTTTTCAATTGTTTTTTTTTAAATTATTATTATTATTAACAATGTGTCCAAGCAGTAAAATGCTGGGCAGTGTGTCCAGAAAGCAGGTCCCGTCAGTATCATAGTCAGATCTTTGCCACCTGAAATGGGTGCTGCTTCCCTGAAGTGACACTGATCATGGGATTCTTGCAGTTTGGGCAGTCTCTTTTTTTTTTTTAGGTATGTGTAATAGCCCTCCCCTTTCCAGAGATCACAGCTTCACAGAAACCATGATAATGAAAATGCAGCAATTTCCATATCCCCATAAAATGGCTACCTCCCCTTACAGACATTTCTTTCAACATAATTGTTTGAGAGGTTAGGTTTTTTTGGTTTGAGTCTGGGGTTCTAATTTAAATCCCCAGAGAC
>WAAF01015243.1:0-22606 GCA_013400475.1 Tricholaema leucomelas | reverse complement strand
ACCTAAACCATTCTATGATTCTATGAGTGGCAATGCTGTGTGCTATCTTTCCACTTTAATGCAGCTTTTCTAGTAGTCATCACCTTATATCAGCAGTCTTACCAAATTTGAGTCAAATTTCCCAACACAACTCATATTGGAGACATGTGAAACACCAAATACAGATTGCTGTCAGATACAGTTTTTCATGTGACACATTTTGAGCCAAATATATTACCTCATTCTTGTTCAGTCTCCTTCCTACTCAGAAATATATTTAAGGCCAGATGCACACAGCTCCAGTCATTTGTCATGGATGACCTCTGAGAGACAGTAAGATCTGCTCAAACACACACTTCCCCAAAGGGTGTGCCACACATACTAATTTGGTTTTCTGAAAGTATTAAGTGGAGATATTTTCAAGCCTACATGTGTTTCTAGAGATTGTACTTTCACTCAATAAATGTGTCAGCCTTCACTCTCTGTGAGAGAAGCAAGCTGGCTTCATCACACATACGCATCAGAGCTCAAATACCTGCAGTTCAGATACTTAAAGGTTTTGGATAATCCTTTAATGAATCTGATCCCATAGAGTGAAGCTGAGCTGCATTTAGTTTAACTTCCATATGCTGTCTGACAATGCTGCTTCAACAGGAACTCTTCTCATATGTCTTAGATCAGTGTTTGAGAAGCAGCTCCACCATAATCCATAACATCAGAAGGATAATTTGGTGTCACCTTGAGAGCTGTCAAGCATGAAGGATGACTGAAATAGATACATCTATCTTCAAGAACATTATGGTTACCACATGTGATATAAGAAGTATATTACAACATTCTGTGACAATGTTAGTGCAAAGGAATCTTCCCCACTAATATATTATTACAATTCATTAACTAATTTGTCAGCTGCACCTGCAACCCTTGCAGTGTTCTCACTCCATGAATAACCAAAATATTGCCTGTAGACCACAAGCATTTATTAAAGGAGAATCCATAGTTCATTTGCTAAAAGTACTTGTAGTTGGTGCTGGTTTTAATGCTATTATGAAATAGAAGGATTTAAAATATGGTATAGAACTGAGAGTTAACTGCATGTGGCAAGGTCGATTGCCAGGGCACAACCAGGGTAAAAGGTCTTAGGGTACATGCTGGAGAGGCAAAGGTCAGTTGGAAAAGGTCACAGTCACTTGTGGTTCATTAATTTGTTATGAAGCAGCCTGCAGCAGGAGCAGTAGCAAAGAAGGGAAGGGGAAGGCAGTCCCTAGTGAAGTTCAAAGGGCAGAGTTTGCTCTTGCACTGTTAATGAAGGGTTTGTGTAGATTTTTCTGTTTCATACTATTCCTAGATGCAAAATATGTTTAAACAGCATCCTTATCTTGCTGTGATTTTGTAAGAACTCAGTGGCAAACAACACAAAGAACTGTTTTTCCATGTGGGCAGGGGAACACATGAGGTGTTACAGATTTGGGATCATTACTCTGCAATCTTACCTTTTCCAAATTGGTTCAAAGAAAACATGAAGACATTTATAGGTATGATTAAAAAGACAAGTGAGGTAGCATATAGCAAGATTAGTTCATAAGAGAGGAGATTCTGTGGATCTTCAAAGAAGCAGATAGTCATTTTCTTCAAAGACCAAAGGTACTAGTGGACTGTAACTGAACTTGGTATGTAGGCTGATTTCTGGGCACGATTGCTTAAGAAGATTATGGATGAAGACATTTCCCTAGAAGAGCAGATGAAGGAACCTGAATTCTGCCTCAGCCATAGGCAAGGCAAACAAAGATCAGATTGTAATTCACTGAAAGAATTTGATTAATTAGCAGCAAATTGCTTTCAGCTAATGTGTAGCAAGTCACATCACGCTATCACTGCAAGTAGAAGCCTGATAAACTCATTATGATGGTTGTATTACATCTAGCACCTCAGCAGCCTGCTTCAGCTAGCTTTGTACCCAGCTGGAGGAAAGGAATGTCATGCTTATCATTCAGCCACATCATGCCATCAAGTAAATTACGAGGGAACACTTTGATAGATGCCTGAGTGTTGCAAGAGCATAGCATTACGCCTGCCTGAGGTATGATGTAAGAATTAGAAAAGGGAAGGAAAGGAGTTTTCCCCACCAACATCTGTGTCTGGCCTTGACACGGAATTAAAACAGGATGAGACGCACAAACTGGAAATTGTTCCCAACTGTGTTGGTGTAAATGCAGTTGTAGAAAATATTTGCAACTATTCCTGTAAAATCTGTTATAATATTGTTGGGACAATGGTTTCATTGCAGTTCAGTGTGCAACTGTCTATGAAAGACAAAATGTCTTACACATACAGCACGTGACCACATCCACAAATACAGGTCCTTCTTACTCACCCCCTTTGCAACTGCTTTCTGGGCTTTACACTTATTGCTGCCAAACAAAGACTTTAGCAAAAGCTTCAGTGGCCATCTCAACTGCTTCTGCATACACATGAAACAAGAGCAGAGCCTATCCAGACAGCAAGCTGGGGGATAGAGACTGGAGATGAAAAGTGAAAACAAGAAAGTTCTTCTTATCTTGCTGAGAGACTAGGAAAGACTGTGAATTGGCAAGGGCCTACCACTGGCCCTCATCCTATGGCAGAAGCAATGAGAGATATCTGTCTGCATATTACGATCCTGGGCAGAAGGGGAGTACAGAAAGACTTGTACAACTTACGTGAAACCAAAAATGAAAAAAGGACAAATTTTAGTGAGGTGAGAAACCTAATCTCTATGACTGCAAAGACACTAAGTGCTTCTTATTTAAAGATCAGATTGTTTGAGGAACTTATTACTCACCCTTATGGGAATGAGAGAAAGAGATATTCAATCCTGTAGGAAGATTTCAAAGGAAGAAGGACAGCTGAGGAAAGGGCTTAAGGAGTAACTCTTACTAGCATGGAACAAGTGCAGATGCAAGGGTAGAAGGATAATCCAGAGGACAGGTAGATGCTGAGGGATGAAAGCAGGAAAGCAGGAAGTAGGAAACATAGAAAGCAGGATGTATGGTGAAAAAGAAATTGCCTTGTGCTACCAAAAGAGGGAAAAAGCAGCAGCATCTGCAGGGTCAGCCATTAACTGCCATGTTTGTGATTATAATACCTGATCCACAACTCGTTTGATTGTGGCTGGACTGGGAAACCAGCTGCTGTTGCTGCAAGCTGAGATAAGCAGCAATATTTGCAGGGAGACGTGGCTGAGTACTGGTGAGGTGTATTTTGAGTCCAATGGGCAGCTGCTGGCTGTTGATAGGAAAACCACAAAATGAGAACCGCTGCTACTCAGATATCATCTTAGCTGGCAGGCAGGGAGTTCTCCTCTGTGCTGAGCAGCAGCACAATGTGAACCATGATCACAACAGAACATCAAAACATCTAGGGGAGGAGGGTACTGGTTCAGGCTCTGTGCAGTATGTGAAATGAAGTTTAAAAGGAATGATTAAATCCAGAATTGCCTTAGCTATAGGGGATACACCTGAGGCCAGTTCTAATTGGAGCTCAAGCTCTCTGTAGAGGTGTTCATTCTGCACTTCCAAGAACCTGATAGAAGAACTTAGTGAGTGTAATTCATATACTTGAATTGCACGGAGACTGCCTCATAAGTTTTTAAATTCCATCTCAAGCTGTCTGCTTAACTACTCGGTGTGTAATTAGCACTACAGCTTAATAGCAGTAATGAAAATTCCAAATATAATAAGGGGCTGAACTAAACAAATCACTGACCTGAGCAGGGAAGACAGTTGCTAGTTCATAATAAAAGTACTGACTGTGCAATATCAAATATTTTTTCAACTCTCATTATCCATACTGCTGGGTGTACTGCCGGTTCGGAAAGCACTGCGCTGCAGCAGGCTTCTGTTCTCACTACGCTACAGCAGACTTCTGCTCAGATACATGAATCTGCCACTTGGTACTCTGAAGTAACTAGCAGCTACACTGGGTTAGTATTTGTTCACATACAGGATGACAACAGGCAACAGCATGCACTCTACCACGGTTTATCACACCTGCCAGCTGATGGTAGAAAAACAGCAATATACCTTTCCCCTTCAGTGCTGGGGGAAGGACAGGGAGAAGGAGAAGGGAAGGGGAAAGGGTAGCTTGTGATTTAGCTGAAAGTTAGAATTAGGGGATGCTATCTACTGCCTGAACTGTGTACTGAGTTGGGTACTGGAGTCAACATTATGCCATATAGAATATGTTTGACAACTTGGGTCGTTCTTCAAAGCAAGGAACTTTATTGTACTTGCAGTTAATTGTTGGCCACCCCATTTTGACAGCTAAGTCCTTTACTGTGAAGTGCATAAAACGAAAGCATTAGAATAAATACAAGTCTTCTTGCATTAACAGGAGATGACTGAGGGAGAGATAATTTTTTAGGAATGTTAATAATTTATGCATGAGATGAAGTGAGGAAGAACACTTTGTATTCAATCCGTTTCTACTTGGATAATTCTCATGTTGTCATCTTGCTCGCAGCTAAAATGAATGCTAAGCATTTCTAATGGCCAATAAACTTCATTACATTGTTCAGAGCATTTTGAAAACCCAGTTTTGACTTGTGTCAAGAAGTGATGGTGCATCTCTTCCCCAGAAAAAGTGTCAGCGGTTTCCACCAAGAAAACACCCTAAATCTTGTTTAACTACTGCTACTGAAAACAAAACAAAACCAGGGAACGCGTATTACTGATTAGTTGTATTAATAAGTCACAAAGAAATTATAATGTTATGAATGGCTGGTGTAATGCATCATTCATGAAGTGCTGCATTAAGAGCCACATGAAGCAGACAGGAATGGTGAGAAGCTTGAAGGCCTGGGTTACTAAAGGTTTCTTAACTTCTTCAACAGAAATAAAACTAATTAAATGCTTGGAAGCAGGTCTAGAAAGAGCTGTGTTGGTTTAGAAGCATGATGAGCAAATTGTATTTTGTCACTGGCTTGATTTTACTATTGAAGTTCAATTAAAATGTCATAGCATGAAAAACAAAGCACCCAAAACTTACTAGTATATTCTACTAGCTAGTATTCAAGCTTCACAGAATCACAGAATTAACCAGGTTGGAAAAGACCTTCAAGATCATTTGGTACAACCTTCTAATCTAATACCTTCTAATCAACTAATCCATGATAATAAGTGCCTCATCCAGACTCGTTTTAAAGACCTCCAGGGGCAGTGACTCCACCACCTCCCCGGGCAGCCCATTGCAATGGCCAGTCACTCTTTCTCTGAAGAACTTCATCCTTACATCCAGCTTAAACCTGCCCTGGCACAGCTTGAGGCTGTGTCCTCTTGTTCTGTCACTGGGTGCCTGGGAGAAGAGAATGACCCCCACCTGACTACAATCTCCTTTCAGGCAGTTGTAGACAGCAATGAGGTCTCCCCTGAGCCTCCTCTTCTCGAAGCTGAACAACTCTGGCTCCCTCAAGCACTCCTCATAGGCTTTGTGTTCCAGCCCCCACACCAGTCTTGTTGCCCTTCTCTAGATATGTTCAAGCACTTCAACATCTTTCTTAAATTGAGGGGCCCAGAACTGGACACGGTACTCAAGGTGTGGCCTGACCAACTGAGGACAACTGGCCACACTATTTCTAATACAGGCTAGGATGCTGTTGGCCTTCTTGGCCACCTGGGCACACTGCTGGCTCATGTTCAGTCGGGCATCAAAGAGTACCCCCAGGTCCCTGTATGCCTGGCTGCTCTCCAGCCACTCTGTCTCCAGCCTGTAGCATGGCTTGGGGTTGTTGTGGCCAAAGTGCAGAACCCTGCACTTGGACTTGTTGAAATTCATGGCACTGGACTGTGCCCATCTATCCAGCCTGTCCAAGTCTCTGTGTAGAGCCCTCCTACCCTCTAGCAGATCAACACGTGCTCCCAGCTTGGTGTCATCTGCAAACTTAATGGACTCAATCCCCTCATCCAGATCATCAATGAAAATATTAAACAGGACTGGGCCCAGATGATCCTTGGGGAACACCACTAGTGACTGTCTGCCAACTGGATGTGGCACCATTCACCACCATTCTCTGGGCCCAGCCCTCCAGCCAGTTCTTGACCCAGCACAGAGTGCCCCAGTACAAGGTATGAGCTGCCAACTTTGCCAGGAGTTTGCTATGGCAGACAGAGTAAATGGCCTTGCTGAAGTCCAGACAGACTACATCCACAGCCTTCCCCATGTCCACCAGGCAGGTCAACTGATCATAAAAAGAGATCAAGTTGGTCAAGCAGGACCTGCCCCTTCTAAATCTGTGCTGTCCAGGTCTGCTCCCTTGGCCATCCATCAGGTGCTGTGTGATTGCACTCAGGATGACCTACTCCATCAATCCTGCATGGCACTGAGGTCAGGCTGACAGAGTGAGAGAGTGATTTGCCACTGGAATGAGCTGCCCAGGGAGGTGGTGGAGTCACCATCCCTGGAGGTGTTCAAGAATAGACTGGATGAGGCACTGTGGTGCCATGGTCTAGTTGATTGGCTAGGGCTGGGTGATAGGTTGGGCTGGATGATCTTGGAGGTTTCTTCCAACCTGCTTGATTCTATGATTCTATGACAGGTCTGCAATTTCCTAGGTCCTCCTTCCAACCCTTCTTATGGGCGGGCGCCACGTTGACCAGCTTCCAGTCATCTGGGACCTCTCCAGTGAGCCACAGCTGTTGATAAATGATGGAGAGTGGCTTGGCCAACTCATCTGCCAACTTTCTCAGCACCCTAGGATGGATCTCATCTGGCCCCATGGACTAGGGAAGATGCAAGAGGCTCAGCAGGTCCCTAACAGCTTCCTCCTGGATTACAGGGGAGCACCTTGACCCCATCTACCAGCTCAGGAGGCCAGCTGTCCAGAAGACAACCTGTCCTACTATTGAAAATTGAGGCAAAGAATGTGTTAAGTACCCTGCCTTCTCCTAGTCTCTAGTTACTACATTCCCCTTCTTGTCCAATAAAGAGTGAAGGTTATCTTTGTCCCTCTTTTTGCCATCAATATATTTATAAAAGCATTTTTTATTATCCTTCACATCAGTGGCCAGTCTAAATTCTAACTGGGCTCTTGCCTCTCTAAGTTTCTTCCTACACAATCTAGTAACATCCTTATTTTTTTCCTGAGTTACCTCCCCCTCTTTTCAAAGGTGATATACCCTCTTTTTTTTGTCTTACTTCCTTCACAAGTCCCTCTCCAATCCAGGCTGGTCGTCTTCCCCTCCAGCTCTGCTTTTGGCACGTTGGCATAGCCTGTCCCTGCACCTTCAAGATTTCTTTCTTGAAGCAGGTCCAACCTTCCTAGACCCCTTTGTTTTTAAGGGTTTTTTTCCAAGGTACCCTTCGAGTTAGTTCTTTGAACAATCCAAAGTCTTCCCTCTGGAAGTCCAGTGTGGATGCTCTGTTGATGCCTCTCCTAGCTTCACTGCATATTGAAAACTTTATTATTTCATGGTCACAGCACCCCAGACAGCCTCTGACCACCACATCTCCCAACAGCCCCTCTTTATTTGTAATCATCAGGTCGAGCAGAGCCTCATCCCTGGTAGGCTGGCACACCAGCTGGGTCATAGAATCACAGAATCATAGAATGGTTTAGGTTGGAAGGGACCTCAAGGATCATCCAGCTCCAACCCCCTGCCATAGGCAGGGACACCTCCCACTAGAGCAGGCTGCTCAAGGCCTCATCCAGCCTGGCCTTAAACACCTCCAGGGAGGAAGCATCCACAACCTCCCTGGGCAACCTGTGCCAGTGTCTCACCACCCTCACTGTAAAGAACTTCCTCCTAACATCCAGTCTAAATCTCCCCTCTTCCAGCTTAAACCCATTCCCCCTCGTCCTGACATTACTAGACCTTGTCAATAGTCCCTCCCCAGCCTTCCTGTAGGCTCCCTTCAGATACTGGAAAGCCACTCTAAGGTCTCCTCGAAGCCTTCTCTTCTCCAGGCTGCAGAGCCCCAACTCTCTCAGCCTGTCCTCATAGCAGAGCTGCTGCAGCCCTCTGAGCATCTTCGTGGCTCTCCTCTGGACCCGCTCCAGCAGTTCCATGTCCTTCTTGTGTTGGGGGCTCCAGAACTGCACACAGTACTCCAGGTGGGGTCTGAGGAGAGCAGAGTAAAGGGGGAGAATCCCCTCCCTTGCCCTGCTGGCCACACTGCTCTTGATGCAGCCCAGCACAGGTTGGCTGTCTGGGCTGCATGTGCACACTGCCGGCTCATGTTGAGCTTCTCGTCGACCCAGACCCCCAGGTCCTTTTCCTCAGGGCTGCTCTCCAGCCATTCATCACCCAGCCTGTATCTGTGCCTGGGATTGCACCGACCCAGGTGCAGGACCTTACACTTTGGCCTTGTTAAACGTCAAGAGGTTGGCCTGGGCCCACCTCTCCAGCCTGTCCAGGTCCCTCTGGTCAAGAAGCTATCTTCCATACTCTCTTAAAAAAACCTTCTAGACTGCTTCTGCTAAGTTCCCAGCATATATCTGGCAGGTTAAAGTCACCCACAAGAACAAGGGCTGGCCATCTTGAGACATCCTCCAGCTGCTTATAGAATAATACATCCACCTCCTCTTCCTGCTTGAGTGGCCTATAGCAGACTCCAATCACTATGTCAGTCTTACCGGTCTTCCCTCCGATTTTTACACACAGGCACTCAATTCTGAAGCTATGTTGCATAAATTATGTTTGCCAAAATACCTTTTTACTAATAAATAGTGAGAAAAGCAGGTGAAAACAGTATGAATAGGAAACCTCACATCAGACCCTTTTCTTATCAAGCTGTCTTTGAGCTTTGAAAACTTAAGACCTTCTTTCAGGCAATGAGTAACTTTAGTTGGTGGCTCTAGTGGAAGATCTGAAAGTATTTCAGACTACTTTGGCTTTTAGTATTAAAAATGAATCAAAAACCACTTCAGCTCCATCCACTTAAAGATGCAGTACAAAAACCTACTGAGCACGTAGAAAGGCTCTCTGCATTGCAGTAAAGGTGACGTTTTAAAAGGAATCCAGCTAAGGGCTTTATGCAAGGACTTCAAAGTTATTTTGATGTTTAGCTAGCATTGACTATGACCAGAGGAAGCTAAGTTAACATGGATTTGCCCTGTAACAATAAAGTAATTCTTAAGTCATGTTACTAGATGGATTCAATTATCGTCACGCAGGTAAAAAAAGGTGTGTCTTTTGATTTTGGTCAGGGGAAAGCTGTGCAAATATCAATGTCTGATGTACTAGGCATGAAAGTTTGAATAACCTATAGGGTGTAGTTTTGCTGCCTTCATTACATATAGAGAATTTGATGCAACTCACTGTTTAGAAGACTTCAGCCCAGATACCCAGGGCCGTAAGTACTTCACATTGATGGAGGTGGAGGGAATTTATGGGTCCATGGTCTGACATTTCTGTCAAGATGTATAGAGAGATTCATCCGCTTAGCCTTTTAGGTCCTGTAGTGTCAATTGCCAAGGATTACACCTGAATTTGATGTAGCCATTCTCTAATTATCTGTGAACAGGCAGGAAGAGCAAGCTAATTTTAGATGCTACCTCAGAACTCACTAAGCCAGAGACTCAAGTCATTCATTGTTAGTCATTCATCTGGGGAAGCTAAATATGATACACAGTGTGCTAGATGCTGCCTAGTTGTTCTCTCTCCAATGGCAGTGGGATACCTGCCAAGGACTTAAGTGGATGGGGTCTGATCTCTGAATATCCACTCTTCAGCTCCAGTTTCTGCAGCCGCATTTGTGAATTCTGCCTACAAATGAACAAGTCAGGTTCTCTTTGGCAACTCTTTTTTTTCCAAATACTGGAGGATAGAAAGTATTTCTATTCACCATTCCAATAAATTTGCAAAGGGAATAAATGTATCAATAGGAGTTGTCTTGCCTTTACAAACAAAGTTTCAAAAAACTGAAAGCACCCAGAACTACAATGAGATATCTGCCGTACAACAGCTTAAACATTCTGCAAACAACTGTTCCTGCTAACTGGTGCAACACAGGGAAAGCACAGTGCTACAAAAACTGAAGCTGGTGGGCCCAGTTTTTGGTCCTGTTGAGAGGACTTCGCAACTTTATTACAGAATATGTGAAACTTCTTTCTTGATTCATGTTCTGACAAAACATGACAATTAATGAAAGCAAAACACTTCGTTTGTAGTTAGCTGATTGTGCTTCTGTGGTTTTCTGCTGTAACAACTGGATTTTGTACTAAGCATCTTATTTTCTATTTTTTGGGGGGGATCCAAGTTGTAATGAAGCATTGTGATATGACTGAAATTAACATAGAGATAAAAGCAAGTCTTTGGGGTTTAAGAATTTGCACCACAAGAACTTCTACATGTCTTATTTCATAACCCCATCTGACTCCCACTCATCTTGATGGTTTGTGCCTATGGCCTTTGGCTACCGTATTTTGATTAGAGGTGTTTCTAAACTCAATTAGAGAGTCAGCACGTAAAAAAAAAAAAAAATTCTTCTAGTTGGTTGGTTAATACTTTCTACCTTGTCTCATGTTCCCTTCGTGTATAAAGCTCCATAAAATAATAGCTGCCTTTCTGCAGAAAGGAACAGACAGTGGTCCACTTCGTTTTGAAATTCCAATTCTACTCTATTTTTTAGTGCCAGCAAAGCATAGATATTTTTCAAAAAAACATTTTATACAGGAGCAGCCTATTTCATAAGTGCTATTTATCTATTTAAACCTGTGAAAGCCTCATTCTTCCACCTAGACAAGCTCAATGTATTCACACGTCCTGAAAGCTGAAGTTATTTTATTGTATACTCCTGCTACAGACTGAAGATGGAAACTCCTGATAATGGGATCAAAGTCAGAGGAGCAAAATCTAAACAGAGAAGTATCTACTTAATAAAGAGTAGAATATCCAAAGCAGAAATCTGGTCAGCAGTGAACTGACATGTACAGCTCCCTCTGTAGTGGGAGTTCAGATTCAGAGCTGAGATTCAGTGTCCTTCCATGGCTACGGAAAAGTAAGGAAGGCTCTGTGTTCTTTGAAGGTGTGGTAAATTGTATTGAACAATTCAGATTAAGGCAAATGTCTGTTTCTAATAAAATCCACACCTTTGTGCATAAAACCTGAATGAACAGGCATGACATTTACATCTGCATGTACAATGTGAAACCCGCCTGGCACACAACCTACGCAGTGGGATGTGTGCAGCTCACCACACCCCCCAGATCCAGAGTCTTCATTCTCCCTTACCTATGCCCTACAACATGATCCAAAGGATTTGATATAGAGGAATCTATAACCATGTTTATAAAAGCAAACTAAATTGAGTCGAGAGGTCATTTGACATTTCTGACTTAAAACAGCTGACAAATTAAAACAAACAGACCAAACAAAAAACAGTGCTTTGGCAGAAATTAGGGACAAAAAAGCTGTCCTCAACTAGAAAGAGAGGCTTTGTGTTTGTTCAAGCTATAATGCATTTAAAAAATCCGCTTAGCACTCAATGCTTATTAAATCTGCAATATATAATATTACAATATAGTATCCTTTTCCCTTTTCCAAAGCCAGCAATGTGCCCTTGTCGCCAAGAAGGTCAATGCCATTCTGGGATGTTTTAGAAGGGCTGTGGTTAGTAGGTTGAGAGAGGTTCTCCTCCCTCTCTACTCTGTCTTGCTGAGGCCACATCTCCAATATTATGTTCTGTTTTGGGCTATTCAGTTCAAAAAGGACCTCAGGGAACTGCTTGAAAGAGTCCAGTGCAGAGCCACAAAAATTATTGAGGGAGTGAAACATCAGACTCCTCATCCCTGTAAGTGTTTAAGACCAGGCTAGATGAGACTTCGAGTAACTTGCTCTAGTGGGAAGTGTCCCTGCCGATGGCAGGGGAGTTGGACTAGATGACCTTTAAGGTCTCTTCCAACTCAAGCCATTCTACGATCTATCTTTCTTCAGGAGCAATGTCATATTATCTCAGAACTTCATTTGTCCATACATTAATATAAATGCTTCACCCTGAAACTGTCCTGAAGCCATTAATAGTGTTTGGTGAGCCAAAGAGCTTGAATACGAGAAATCTGGACAGTAAATATTGATCTAACTATTGACTTGCCGTTTCAACAGCTATCTCTAAGAAACCTGGCAGTCAGCAGTATGTGAAAAGGCTATGAGCATTGAAATGTCACTACAATTTCAACGTTCCTATAACTGCCACACAGAGCAACAGCACTGAGAGGAGGAAGAGAAGCCTCTGCTCTCTAAGAGCCTACCCAATGCTACCTAGTTAGCATGTACCATACTTATTAACCATCCAGTAAATTTGGCAGGACTTTCATTAACTTATCTTGCCATTTAATGACTTTAAAACAAATTCATGTTAATGTGTTGTCCCTTCTGAATAGCTGTCAGTTCTTGCATACAGTTCCATCTTTTGTGGATACTTCACCAGAGAATGTCCAAGTTCCATAAGCAAAAGGTAGCTAAACAAACTGAAATGAGTCACTTATCTTGAAATATATATGCTCAGCATAAAAATTAGGCCTGCTGCACAGTTCCATGTTATAGTATGAACTGATCTTGAATTTGCTGATCTACAAATATTTCAAATATCAATTCAACTACAATCACCTGTCACTGGCAAAAGGGAAGAGAAAGAGACTGGAACTAGGATTTGCACTGCACAAAGAAGAAACTGCATCTCCACATCACGGAATTAATTTGTAGGAAACAGTGATATTGATCCAAGCAGTGACAGGGAATATTTTCTTTCCAAATGCATTTTACCTTGACTAGTGAATTTCTGAATGAAAAGCAGAGAGAGCTTTAATTAATTGTAATTTTGCTTTTCCACCAAGAACTTAAATTAATTTTAATTTTGCTTTTTCACCATTCAGTGACGGAAAGTTGCCTGCACAGATACAGTCAATGAAAATGTGATAGGACAGGAACTCAAGATATTAGCTAGGCAAATACTTTGCTTCAAAGCAGGAGAAGCACACTTTCATTGTTCATATCAAGTGTTTGTCTTTCATGTTCAGTAAAATGCATGGTGAGATAAGACTTTAAGGAGAGTGGCAGAAAGAAATGCTCTTCTTAGATGCTGCATAAGAGATGAATTATAGGATGACATCCTCTACAAATTCTGCTCTTTGGAGATCCCTGTGTAGTGAAACATAGAAGCTCATGTCTTAACACTAATTGTCCTGCAGTACTCCTTTGATCTATTTTTGTTCTGCTCAAAATTATTCATTGCTTAAAATGAGGCCTGGTTTCTTAACTTCTTTGCACTCTTCTGAGCAAAGATTTTGTGATATTGACTATACAGGTGGCTACAGAAATTTGAAGTCAGAAAAAACAGGCCTTGAAGACTTAAGTGCAAAGGGGAAGAAGAAAGTCCTAAAGTCCTTTTTTTTTTTTTTTTTTCCCATCTGATCACCTGGAGAAGGACAGGAACGAAACATTAAATTTACTAATTCCATCCCTTTCACTCAGAAGACAAACAGCTGCTTTAACTATTGCTACACACAGCTTGACAGCACCATGTTTTGTTGATTGGTGTGTTACTACTTGTAGGAAAACTTTACAGTGTTTCGGATATTCTGGTTCTTCTCTCTGCGGTCAGAAGAAGTAGGTTTCCTTCAGTGTCTTCCACAGCCTCTGTTGTTTAATACTACAATTCCATCAATGTGTATAAAAAATTAAAAACAAACCAATCAAAAAAACCAAAGCAGAGCACTAAGCTTTCTGAAACTCATCTCTCTGACACCGACTTTTTAAAGGTAGCCATGGACACACAAAGACATAAAACCAGTAAAAATTGAAGTGTTGCCTTTAATCTGAAAGCTAATATTCATCTGAGTTGTGCTTCCATGGAATCCAAACAAAACTAGCACTCAAATATTCTTCTTCATGGGCAACTATATATGTTCTCAATTATTTACATATCTGAAGTGCAACAAACATGTTTATGGCTCACTAGACAAAGTGCAGTACTATAACAGTCAGATAGCTCAACTCTTACTATAGAGCTTCAGCTCTAATTAGAAAACCAAGCGTATTGTGGTTAAATCCCCACCTTGTCATATGATCAGGCTGGCAAAAACTTGCTAAGCTGTCTTTTTTTTTGGAAATACAATACTTTCCATGAACTTCATTTCACCTGAGTTAACATTATGAGTGACAAAGAGCCATCAAATGAACTAATATGGTACAATCAACCAAGCACCTTAAAAGAACCGCAACAACTATTAAAAACAAAAAACGCAAACCAAGAACATTGAAATGAGAATTTATAAATACCCACCAAATCTAAAAATTGCATGTTCTGCCTCCCTTTTCCCATCAAATTCAGAAAGAAGGCAGGGAATGAGTTATGCTTCAAGGACTGTGACATTTTCCATTGTAATATAAATACTAAGTCAAATCAGTCAGGCAAAAGGGAATTTATTGCACGTTGTGCATTTCAAGTGATACTATTTTGAAAAACTGCTGCTACTCCAAGTAAGTAAGCGTGAAACCTCACTACTTCTCTACTACCCTGTGAAGGAGTGATAAAACTTTCAATATGATATCTGATGCAAGTCCAGCTAACAGATTTGTGGTTGCACATCTATATATAGCAGTCTATTAGCAGTTTAACACTATTCCAAGTTACTATGAGCCTCAATGAAGCTGTTTATTTTCAGTCTATGATTGAATAATTGGTACAGAAGTCAATGGAACCAGTTTAGACTTGCTGGAAGCCTGGCCCAAAACTTCTTAGTCTTAGCTATTCTGGTAAGAAATCTATTCTCACCATTAAGTAGAGGAAAAACAAAACAAAACAAAGCAAACCCAAACCCCTTACGTCACACAGTAGCTATATTTAATCAGAAGCACAAATAAAGTAACTTCCCAGCAAAAGACGCATCGTTAATAACCTAATGACAGATTAAAGACAAAGATATCACAAAGTGTTTTTAAATAATCCTATCTCCTAACACCGACCTAACGTATATTGTATCTGCCAGTTTATCTCCAGAAGTAGGTGGCTAATTATTGACAACCCAGACCAAGATTAATTTAAAAAACTGCCTTTGTTTCTCCAACGTAAATCTTCACCAAATGCTACCAGATCTTTGTAAAATGGGGTAATAAGGAGAGAAAGAGGATACACATATTCTTGTCACGAAAATGGGTAGGGGTAACTTCAACAACTCTGCATTGATGATAATAGACAACCTCAGAGACCACCTTTTTAAAGGGATTGTAGCTTGCCCTTCTTTGAACAAATGTAATTCACACTTTATTTGTCCATCTGTAGGGTAAAGCCCAAAGATGATCTGTGCTTGATGTGCAAATACTATGTCTATCATTTGCATGTATAAGTGATATACAGGGACCCATTTGCACTTACATATGTAGAAGATGACATTTGAAAAGCTGGCTCCTGGAATCATTCCTTCTGTGAATGTTATGCAGCCATCTGTACAAAAGTAGCAACCAAACACTTTGCCACCAGCAGAGTGTTAGCCTTTAGATACAACTGACTGCAAGGGGTTTTGTTTTGCCTTTTGTTTTTTTTTTTTTTTTGTCCAAACTCCATTTCAACAGAAAACTGTTTTTGTTTTTGTTTTAACTAATATGATTACTAAACATAATACTAAATATGCTGTTGGTTTTCAGTTAAATCCCTCCTTTTTTCACCATTTCAAAAACTGAACGATCTAACAGAATATAAGCCAGCTCATACACTGTGACTTCAGTTTCTTTTGTGGTACTGTGGTCAGAAATTATTGTGACATATCCTCACAGCTCAGTGAAAGAAGTGTGGTCACTTGAAGGACTGTAGCTTATGAAAAGAAATACTGTCTCAGATAACAGCACAGCATTTTTTGTTTTTAAGGTGGAGAGGGAGGAGGAGGATGGGGCAGAGAAATAAGGTTCTTTTTCTTCAAAAAGCATTAGAATAATCAAACATTGAAAACCAAAAAAAGTAGTTCTATTCCATTTCGGTGGTTCTGAAGATCGAAACTTGCCAAATAATGGTGAGCCATTCTTCCAGGTAAGAACTGCTCCAGGACAAATGTCTTCTTCAGATAAAATTATAGTGACAAATCATAGAATCATAGAGTCATAGAATGGTTTGGGTTGGAAGAGTCCTCCAAAAGTTGTCTAGTCCAACCCCCTCTGCAGCAAGCAGGGGCATTCTCAACTAGATCAGGCTGCCCAGAGCTCTGTTGAGCCTCACTTTCAATATTTCCAGGGATGGGGCTCCCTGAGCAGCCTGTTCCAGTGTTCCACTACCATCAGAGTAAACAACCTGTTCCTAACATCCAATCTTCATGCAAAGAAAGCTTTTTGAAGGTGAATCACATCCTGGCCTGCATCAAAAGATGCATTGCCAGCAGATTCAGAGAGGTAATTCTGATACTTTACCCTGCTCAAACCAGGTGCAAACTGGTCAGCACTCTATCTCCAACAACATATGTTGCCACTTGATCAATGGAGTGGATGGATAAAGTATGCAATGAAAGAAGCATGAAGGGCAGGACCTTAGATGATGAGAACCGCATATGGAATCCAGGGGTCGTGAACTATGCAAAATGCTCACTATGCTAAATCTGTCAAGGACTACACTGTTGAGACTTTGCAGTGTGCCCAGTTACAGATATTAAATGTGCATGCTGTATGTTATCTGACTAAATTAACCTAAACACAGGTGATGGCTGACAGGAGAACCCATCAAAAAGTCACAAAAATAGAGTGTGGCAATTTCCTAAAATCTGCTAACGTAGCACACGTGCCAGGACAGCTGTTCTCTGCTTCCACCCAATGTGCCAGAGAAGTTAATTAGTGAAGTGGTAGAGTGACTACTATTTTCCATGTTAATCTGTGTAAATACTCATTCCATGTTATTCTTTCTTGATATTTTATGTAAGATGGAGATCATATGTGCACATAAATCAGAGACAGGGATGGGATTTTTTTTTCAGGGAAACATAAGAAGCTCTACATTCTTTCAGCCTACTGGTGGGAAAGGGGGAGGGGGGGAAAGTCTCTTACACTTTACCTGTATATGCAAATAGTGCTGTGTGTTGAACTAAGCAGAATTTTATCCATCAATCAGAAGAAAACCCACCTGTCTGTTCTTAAGGCAATGTCACTGCAAGCCAACACCTTATAGAAAGAAATATTGCATTAGACTTCTCTTGCCAAACCTCTCTGGAGAGCCAAGGTGCCCAACAATGTCTGTGTTCCTTTTAAGAGGAGATATTTAAGATCTGCCATCATTTTTTCTCTCTGTTTCCTTCATATGTTACCTTGTTCTTTACAAGAACACTGAATGCAGGAACAAAGCAATCTCATCCCACTTTGCTAATGCTTCATTATCCCATCATATTATTAGAGAATTTCAAACGCACTTTTCTGATACAGTGAACATTGCACAGGATGCAAGACAGTGACAGATCAGGATCGAGAAGCCAGTGGACCTGGAATTTCGGTTTGTATATATTTGAAAAATGCATTTTGGTGCCAAGACCTCAACTAACAATTTAAACCAGTCATCAGGACCTTGCTTCTGCTGTTACAAACCTTTCTAAACCAAGTTATAGTCGGAAAAGGACACTGGGTGGCTGACAGCTTTTATGAAGTATATGTCTAAAATAATTTCCCCTCTTCAGGTTGACATCAATTTCCACAGAAACAGGGGTGGAAATGCACCATTAACATCTATGAGTCACTGTAATCTATAACTTTTAAAAAGAGCTTGAATTAGTGAAAATGAGAGCTTTAAAAAGACCCTTAGAAAAAACTTGTACTGCATTTTTCTGCACTTGTCAGCCTAGTTCTCTATGGAACACAGTCAAAAAGGCACTTGGAGCCAAAAGGAAAGCAGAGGAGAAGGATGAGAACTCCAGATCACATGTAAAAGCTGGTAGTAAAAAACGAAACAAAAGGCAGATGAAACCCCAAAATTAAAATGTTAACGTAAAATTGCATGGACTTCTTGTTTGAATTGCAACTTTTTAAATATCTTTGAAAAACAAATTCTCAGATCTCTTTAACAACTGCAACTATACTCTTCATGAAGTCATTTTCCTTGGAATGGGGCAATTACAAGACAGAAGGAGCTATCTAGGTCATGGGGCTATTTAGTTACTAATCGTATACTGCAACACTAATTGTATACCGTGATATGCTGTTTCACTAGTGCAGTCTGCCTCCAAAGACATGAAAGAAGGAATCCCAAAATATCTTTAGCTATGTAATTGCAGAATGCTGAGATGTAAGAATGCTAGACTTGAGGTCTCTTGAGATTATGATTTAACAGCATGGTACAGATACTGAACTTTACATTTCTTTTATTGTGGTGAAGCTCCATTGCCATTAATGACATTACTCCTGCTTTCTAAGCATGAGAAGCTTCCTTTGTGGGAAATCAGGGCAATCAAAACCAGTTTTGCAGTGGCTACTTTTAATCCTAAGTATGCATGTGTTGCGCTCCATTTGCACATTACATCAACCACAAAATTCAGCTGCTATTTTTGCTTTTGTGTCTTTGGATGCAGTTAAAAGTCCACATGTTCTTTCAGAGTTTGTACCTGCTTTAAAATCATACAAGGCTTTAAAATCGTCAGTTAGGAGTCTATGCTACAAAATCATACTCTTGAAGACAGAGCAGCAACATTTCAGCACAGCATTTTAGATGCCTAGAGCTCAGTAGCTTCTCCTGTATTTGCATGAATTTCACTTCCCTTGCAGATGGCTAAAGGATGAAAATTACATGCCTAGTGCGTTTTTTTTTTTCCTCCAGGAATTCTGCCTGATTTCTACAGTGCGTTGATACAAAGGTCAAATTCCACCAGCTTCTGCCTGAGAATTCTCCAGATTTTGTTCTGTTTTTTTTTTTTTTTTTCCAAGACATACAATGAAGCAGTACCCTTGCCTTAACGTTTCAACCACTGGGGGATTTGTTCATCTCTTTTCTTTCTTCTGAAAGAGGTGCCACCTATGTAAAGTATTTGTTGGTTTCTGTATTTAACTCCATTCTTTCAGCATTTAGTCTTCAGCACTGAGCTGGGTCTTTATTTTTTTCTTTTTTTTCTTTTTCAGCCTCCAAAGCTCTCAGAAGCGAAAAAGAACATCATGTTCCTGCAGACTGCCCAGGACACATGCTTCTCAGCTGTGCCAAATTTGCAGCTGACCAATTGGCCTACATTGCAAGAGGACTCATTTTCAAAATTTACAAGCGTTGTTTTAAACGTGTGCCAGATAGGCTGATTCACTGTGAGACCTCTTTGATTTTATTGGCGTTTAGAGCCTCATCCCGTTCCCAGTGAAGTCAATGGGTGTCTTTCCAGTCCTCGTAGCAGGACTTGGATGAATCTTTAAGTGGGAAGAACTGTTTCCCATCACCTATTTTGGCCACTGAGACATTCAAAAAGATCACTGACCCCCATTCTGTAACATTTAAAGGAATTGCATGAGCTTTAAATGTAGCTACGAAATTAGAGGTGGCAACTGACTTAAACTAACGAATTCCCCAGCGTCAAGCCTGTCGTGGAAATGATAATACTAATACCATTACTTGTTTGATTTGTTCCAGAAATAATGTGTGCCTTTTAGAGTCCTTAGCCCTGCTCATTGAACCTAGTGGCTTGTCTGTGTGAAGGAATTGCACAAATAAGCAAATGTTAGGCATCAACCCTAAAATGCTATTATGTGACTCGCTAGTAGAATTTTTAAAAGACTGGAAGCAGGTACAGTTCAACCATAAAATACTTTGATAAGCATTTATGTCTCAAACTATTTCAGACTGAACATTTCAGTTTACAGTGCATATAAACAGACTTAAAAAAAATAAAAAACAGTGTTTGTAAAGATGAAATCATAAGCTGGAAGACTCCAAACCCAGATGACATTTGAATCTGCAGCCAACAATAGCATCCACTCTGCAGTGTAAAGCCATCAGGGCAACAGCAATGCTCATATATGTACATAGAATGTATGTTTGCATACAAGCACTAAAAGTTTGCATACCGTATATGCCCTGATGCCATATTCCTGATGCAAAACCAATTAAGGCAGTTGACAGTTTAGAACTTCTTTCTCCAATCACTCACCAAACTATTGGGAGGGGGGAGAAATGAAAGAAAATGAAGCTGAATAATTCCTCTCTGAGGTTCCTAGGGAAATTCTTTTCAGCAACTTGAAGCAGGACAATATCGGTACAGTACATGAGGGGAGGAACAAGGAGGGAAGAGAGTCTATTTGCTGGAAGAAATGGACTTTTTCTGTGCCCTACTTTTCTCTCCCTGTCTTATAGTGTCATCCTCTCCCTCTGGAGGATAAAAGATACTTTCTGTTACCTGAATTCAGGATTGCTTAGGACCTTGAATTCGTAGGTCTTCATGCATGTTAAGTGTGGACTGTTCACTCCAGAAAGTTATTGGAATAAGATTTCTGAAAACAATGAGATAGGAAGTTACTTACTATAGGCAAAAAGGAATGTGACTTGTCTGAAGTGGAACTAAATTAGGGTGACATACCGAGAAATGTTTTTAGTAGTGACGTCTACAGGAATAGAGAAAAGCCTCCAAATAGAAGAGTGGGATAACCACTTACAATGATACTGCACAAGGCGCTTCAAAGTAGCCTATATAGAACAATTTTGGTATAAAGAGCATGAACGAAAAGTATAATGGGTCCTTTCCATCTCCCTTCACCCAATCTAACATAATTGAAACTGCATTGTTAGATAAACTGCTAAAAAGGTATAAAATGGGTTTTCTACATTTCTGTTAAGAAAATAAAAATGCTTTGAGATCTGTTAAGAGAAGGTGGATGAGGAGCAGGTCTCAAATACCTGTCTCTGCTTAAGACAATAATGACCACTTAGCTCATATTGTCCCGGACTTCGATGTCTGGACAAAAGTATGGCTCATACAAGGGAGAATCTGACCATGAAATCTAAAGGGCATGACAGTGATGCAAGTAGTGTGGGCATGTATGCATGCCTGTGAAGTACAGGTCATGTAATCTTTCTTTCTTGTTCCCTGCATTTCTTTCCTGACCATTATGTCATCAACAGTAGTGCTAAAGGTCTAAGAGTGGCAGCACTTTAGTTAGCCTCTGTATGATGTATTTCACTGCTTAATTTAGGTAGTAGATCCAGTATCAATAGGCTTTACTCATTTCTAGGACATTCACGTGAGAGAGTGGTTCTGGACTTTGCACCTGGCACATAGATTGCTGAGGCTGCTGGAGCTGACCAAGGCTTCATTTTCTTTTTCTGCCTGCCAATTACATCTGTGAAAAGGCAGGCTGCATAAAAATACCCTTAGGGCACTGCATCAGTAGTGAAGACAGATCCTTAATTTGTCCCTACAGTCACCAGGTTTGTACTTAGAGTCATCACCAAAGTATAAGCCTAATTGCAGGACAAAGGGAAACAGCCCCAGAGTACAATCATTCAACCAGCTCCTCTGAAATTCTAATTCAAGTAGCAGTGACGCTTACAGTCATCATGAAATTCTCTTTTGAGGAATTTAGCCAAATTTCTCTCCCAGTTTATTTGTAAGAACAGATTTTTGAATCCTGTAACAGAAGTAGATACTCAAATACATGAATGGTTACAGTTCTGAAAAAAAACTCAGTTCCATATGGGCTAAAAATTTGCCTGGAAAGTGGTTGATAAAAATCTTAGACACAGAGGAGAAAATTATTACTGGTTTCTTGCTCAATTTCAACACTGCCTCAGATAATATTCATACATTGCCCACTGAAGAATTCCATCTCTCCTTCTCAGAGACAAGCATACACACAGCCAAATGTTCTCATGAAAGATTAAAATTATTTCCCATCTAAACAACAAATTACTCACTCATTTTCACACCTGCATTCTGGAATCANATCTATTTTAGTTAACTGCTAATTTAATCATGTCTTAAAAACAAATGAAAAAATGCACTGTAAATCTTAGCAGCCATACAAAGGAGATCTTACCAGGAACAGTATTAGCACTTAGAAGGAATGTCTGGGAAATAATTCTTCATAGGGATAAGTCTTAATACAAAAAAAAAAAAAAAAAAAAGATTTGCTAAAGATTTCATTTTCCTGCACAATGTTACGAACAGGGATCAAAGCATTTAGGATACTATTTCTGTATTACGTATCACTTATAACTAAGACTGTATTTTGTTCTCCCCTATAATGGAGAGTACTTTCAATGGTGGATACTGGAATATGGTTACGTGCGCTTAAGACTAAGAAACCTGTGTGGTAGCCCTGTGCTAAAACCTAAAGAACTCTTACCTACTGACAAGATGAATAATTATGACAAGAAAATATAACACTTTAAGTTCATAACACTCCAGAAAGGGAATCCTTTAAGCAGATCTGTCTGTGTTTTGCTCCTTTACCAGCAATGAACCTAGACACACACATAACCCAGCATTATACACATGATGGTGAACCTCAGGTGAACAAGCAGTCTTCAGCAGGGCTTAAGATAAGGGCATGAGACTGTGGTTTGGTTCCTTTGTGGAACTAGATATCACGAGACATTTTGAAGGCATAAAATATCTTTTGACACAGGTAAATTAGGTCCTGAAATAAAAAGGCACATTCAGTGGAATGTATTCCATCCAAGGTCACTATATAAGGTAGAATCATAGAATCAAGCAGGTTGG
>WAAF01015242.1:560720-572403 GCA_013400475.1 Tricholaema leucomelas | reverse complement strand
TCCAATCCTGACTGATTCTATGATTTTATTAAGGCCTGGATCAGTGAGGATTTCACAGAATAGCAGCTTGGAAGGGACCCCAAGGATCATCTGGTGCAACCTTGAGCTCCTTTTGCTCAGCTGCAGTAGTTTAGATGGGCTGTGCAGGAACACTGTCCCAGTTTTGGATGGCTTTGTTTTCAGGGTGGGGTGGGAAAGTATTTTTCCTTAACCACAAGTTTATGGGCTGAGCCCTCCACTGTCTCTGAGAACCACACAGTTTGAGAGGGGTCTGCTTGCAGGAGGCCTGCGTCTGGCTCTTCACTACCTGAGATCAGAAGCCCTGAGGGGCTGCTCTCATGTACGGGAGCTGGCTTTGAGCCATGTGAATGCTGTGCCTCTGCCTCTTTCCAGCCCCATCTTGTTCTGGCAGATCCTCACCTTCCTCATGCAGGAGGAGTGTGCCCCATGCACGAACTGTTTGTGCTGTCCTAGACAATCTATTCCTTGGATCCCAGTTCCAGTGTGGCTCCTACAAGCAGAAGACCTGAAACCTGAGCTGTAGCACTTAGTCCTGCGTGTTGTGTTAACCCTTGACACCCTGTGCCCTCCAGCCCAGGAGTGCCCTGATTATCTGATTCCTCTCTTGTTTCCCACAGGAAGACCGAGGCAAAATGAGGGACCTTTTTACACCCCATTTTAGATGGACCACCTTGTTACTCTGGTTTATATGGTAAGAGGAAACATCAATGGCTCAGTGTCTGCGGGGTTCTGAATGGTTTTTAATGGAGGTATTTGACAGCATCACCCAAAGGCAGCAGCTCTTTCCTCAGAAGAACCCTGACTCCTATTGATTTGACATTTATTCAACCACCTAATTGCTGCCATTCTGCATCTGACTGCCCCTTCCTTTTCTAGATGCTGAGAGGAAATAGCTTTGAGGCAGCACTTAGTGGGAATCCTCACACAGCAGGTTCCAGTTTGATTCATGTCGTTTACTATAGCTTTGACCAGCTGAGACTTCCTCTCTCCTTTTCTTCCTTGCAGGTTTTCCAATGCCTTTTCATACTATGGGTTAGTTTTATTAACTACAGAGTTCTTTCAAGCAGGAGATGTCTGCAGCAGTGAGTATGCTTCCATCTTTCCTTTCTAAACATACCCTGTTAAGTGCTGGGATGTTTTTTGGGTAGTGGAATATCTTTCATGAAATCATTTTCTGCTCTTAGTTTGGAAAGGACTTTTGCTTCTTGCCTGAATTTTGGGGCATCCACTTTGAGGGTTCCTTGTTAGAAACGTTTCTGATAGATGTGCAGATGTGTTCCTCATCTCCTGCACAAAGCAAAGAGATCCTGCAGTACCTCTGAGCCCAATGTTTAAACCAGCAAGACAATCTTCAAGGGAGACCTGTTAGAAAAAGTGTCTGTTCTAACTGAGGAGGGGGGAAATGATGGAATATATGGAAGTTTCCAGATCTGCCAGGCCTAATTAGCTCTGAGACACAAATCACTGCTGCTGTGCAGCTCCCAGGTTCTCAAGATCAGGGAGTGCTTTAGATGGCCAGTAGGACAGGGGAGGTTATTCTGCCCCTGTGCTCAGCACTGGTCAGGCCACACCTTGAGTGCTGTGTCCAGTTCTGGGCTCCTCAATTCAAGAGAGATGTTGAGGTACTGGAAGGTGTCCACAGGAGGGCGACAAAGCTGTGAGGGGCCTGGAGCACAGCCCTGTGAGGAGAGGCTGAGGGAGCTGGGGGTGTGCAGCCTGCAGAAGAGGAGGCTCAGGGCAGAGCTCATTGCTGTCTGCAGCTCCCTGAAGGGAGGCTGTAGCCAGGTGGGGTTGGGCTCTTCTGCCAGGCAACCAGCAACAGATGAAGGGGACACAGCCTCAAGCTATGCCAGGGCAGGTCTAGGCTGGATGTTAGGAGGAAGTTGTTGTCAGAGAGAGTGATTGGCATTGGAATGGGCTGCCCAGGGAGGTGGTGGAGTTGCTGTCCCTGGAGGTGTTGAAGCAAAGCCTGGATGAGGCACTTGGTGCCATGGTCTGGTTGATTGGCCAGGGCTAGGTGCTAGGTTGGGCTGGGTGAGCTTGGTTTCAGTACCTCAACATCTCTCTTGAATTGAGGAGCCCAGAACTGGACACAGCACTCAAGGTGTGGCCTGAGCAGTGCTGAGCACAGGGGCAGAAGAACCTCCCTTGTTCTGCTGGCCACACTGCTCCTGAGCCAGCCCAGGATGCCATTGGCTCTGCTGCCCACCTGGGCACTCTGCTGCCTCATCTTCAGCTCCTCTCTACCAGCCCCCCAGGTCCCTCTCTGCCTGTCTGCTCTCCAGCCACTCTGTCCCCAGCCTGTAGCTGGAACGCATCTGCTGTGTGGCAGGGTCTTTTCAGGACATCCCTTCCACCAGTTGCAGCAGAAAGAGAGCTAAAGATGAAGCAGGAGTAAAAGAAGGTGAGTAGAGATTACTTGAAAGATATTAAATGCTTGGGTTTGGTGTTTTTTTCCTCTCTTTCTTCCCACAGTATCCAGTAGAAGGAAAGAAGTTACAGCAAAATGCAGCCTGACCTGTGAGTATCTGACAGAGGAGGACTACACTGATCTGCTCTGGACAACCCTGTCAGAATTCCCTGGTAAGTGGCAGTAGGAATCACAGAATGGTTTGGGTTGGAAGGAGCTTTAAGGTCATCCAGTTGTGACCTCCCTGCCATGGGCAGGGACACCTCCCATTACATCAGGCTGCTCAAGGCCCCATCCAACCTGGCCAGGGAACATCCACAGCCTCCCTGGGCAACCTGTTTCAGTGTCTCCCCACCCTCACTGGAAAGAATTTCTTCCTAATCTCCTGTCTAAACCTCTCCTCCTCCAGCTCAAACCCATTGCTCCTCATCCTGTCACTGGTTCCTCACCGCCAGGGGCTTGGTCTGGTTGGAACAGACTCTGGCACAAGGAAATTATGGTTGGACTCAATGATCTGGGCCCTCCAGTTTAAGAGGGATATAGAGCTGTGCTGTTTGAGAGAGTCCAGCACAGAGCCACAAAAATGATGAAGGGAATGGAACATCTCTCTTATGGAGAGAGCCTGAGGGAGCTGTGGCTGTGCTGCTTGGAGAGGAGGAGATTGAGAGGTGAGCTCAGCAATGGTTATCAATACGTGCAAGGTGAGTGCCAGGAGGCTGGAGCCAGGCTCTGCTGGGTGATGCTCAACAGCACAAGGGGCAATGGTGGAAGCTGAGGCAGAGGAAGGTTCATTTAAACATGAGGAGGATTTTTTTTCCCTGTGAGGGTGACAGAACCCTGGAACAGGCTGCCCAGGGAGGTTATGCAGTCTCCCTCTCTGGAGATATTCCAGACTTGTCTGGATGTGTTCCTGTGTAATCCATGCTGTGGCAGGGAGGTTGGACTGGATGAGCTTTGGAGGTCCCTTCCAGCCTCTGACATTCTGTGCTCTTAAAAGTCTTTTCCAACCTTAAAGATTCTGTGGTTCTATGAAATGGGCTCTTCTCTCTGGCCTAATGCCAGTGGCTTTCCTGCAGCACTGGAGCTCCTTGCTGGGGCTGCTTGATGTATGCAGCACTCACAGGAGCTGTAGCTCTCTTCAGTGCCTGTGTCATCACCACAGATAAAATCTGCACTAATTGCTCTGTGGAGCTGTAATGGCCCATCTGGGCATGGATTCCTTCCAAGCAAGGTATTAGGCATTTAGAGGAGGAGCAGCAATTAAATCACAGAGGCAGAATCACTTTTAGCCATAAATTACTTTCCAGAACTATTTTTAAAGGATCATGAGCCCAGCAGATCAATGAAGTTGCTCCCTAAAGCTTTGTCCAGCCCCAGTCAGGCTTTTCTCTCATTTCCAGGGAATTTCCATGATCAGGACAAGCACTCCAGTGTGCAACAGCCATTGCTTCTGCAGGTCTAGATGGTCTCTCATCATTCATCTGCCTGAAATCACACTGTGAGGAACTGGTCAGCTTATTTTCATAGAATCATGAAGTTTCTTTGGGTTGTAAAAGCTCTCTGAGATCATCCAGTCCAACCTTCAACCCAACGCCACCATGGCCAGCAAACCTTGTCCCACAGTGCCATGGTCACAGGTTTCTTGAACACCTCCAGGGATGGGGTCTCCACCACCTCCCTGGGCAGCCTCTGCCAATCCCTCTTGCAACAAATTTTTCCTCATCTCCAACCTAATCCACCCCTGGCACAATTTCAGGCCATTTCCTCTCCTTCTATCACCTGATACTAGGAAGAAGAGACCAACCCCACCTCACTGCACCCTCTTCTCAGGAAGTTGTAGAGAGCAATGAGGTCTCCCCTAAGCCTCCTCTTCTCCTGACTAAACACCCCCAGCTCCCTCAGCTGCTCCTCCCCAACCCTGTTCTCCAGACCCTTCCCCAGTTTTGTTGCTCTTCTCTGGACTTGCTCCATCCCTTCAATGTCCTTCTTGGAGTGAGGGCCCCAAAACTGAACCCAGGATTTAAGGTGTGGCCTCCCTCCCCAGCGCCCAATACAAGGAGACAGTCAGTTCCCTACTCCCTGCTGGCCACACTATGGCTGGTCCAAGCCAGGCTGCTGTTGGCCTTCTTAGCTACCTGAACTCACTGCTGGCTTACCTTCAGCCTCATCAACTGGGACACAGAACTTCTGTTTTGCCAGCAGTGGAAGAGAAGAACATTTCAGTTCCAGCTAAGCCAGCCTGCTGCTCAGAGCTGGCTGCTGCAGCCTCCACCTTGGCTCAGCAGTCAACTGCTCTCCTCCTACAGGTGTGTTAGTGACACTGTGGATTATTGATCGGATAGGCCGCAAGAAAACCATGGCCCTCTCCTTCCTTGTCTTCTCCTTTTGCAGCCTTCTGCTGTTTCTCTGCGTTGGAAGGTAAGGAGATGATGGTGAGCAGCTGGGATGGCTGCTTCTCCCACCTTCTCTCTTGGTTATGGCAAGAGAACTGGAACTGGTGGTGTGAAAAGCCATGAGGTGGTCGTGGAGAAAGAATCCAGGATGGTGTTAGGTTTTCTCACCAGTTTGGAAGGAAACTAAAGGAAGCAGGAGAGGAGAAATCCTTCAGTTGAATGTTGCAGACTGAGCAATCCAAAAGGGAAAGTGAGAGCTTATGTCTGAGTAGTAGGTAATCACTGGACAGGTTTGAAGTCAGGTGTGATGAGCTTGGACAGCTCCTGTGCTGCCCTGCCAGTGTTAGCTACATTTCCACAGGCTGACTGTGCCAGGCCTGTGCTTGTCAGCCAGGCCCAGCCTCTACCTCCCAATCTGCTGCTTTGGTGGTCTAAGGGCTCTTGGTAGTCTAATCATAGAATCATTAAGGTTGGCAAAGACCTCTAAGATCATCGAGGCCAACCTTGTACCCAGCACCTCCATGACCACCCCCCAGAGTGCCACAGCTACTAATTCTTTGACCACCAAAGTGCCCTGGCACAATTCCTTCTGGAGCAGTAGAGACAGCCTGGCACAAGCTGCAGGCTGCACACAGCTGGCTTTCAGAACGACTTGGGTTCACATTTTGGGGTGGTTCAGCCTCTGTCCTTCATGCAGATTGTCTCAATAAGAATTCAACTGGCAGCTCTGCCCTGGAATCCAGATTTCCAGCTGGCAACATCTGTACCCTGGGGCTGATGAACAAAGAGGGGACCTAAGAGATAGGGGAAAACTCTGAATTCAAACCTTTCCAGGATTCTCTCTACCTTTTTAGGTACAAAACCTCCTAGTACAGGAACTTTGTAAGGAGAAATATCCAGATGCTGGGAGGGTTTGTGCCTTTGACACTGGGAAGCTAAAAGCTACACTTCCCTTCCCTCTTCCCCTGCCAGATTTTTTCAGTCAGCACCATTCCCAAGATGGAATTTGTGTTATTTAGATGATCTCAGACATTCTCTGCTTATTCCAAGAGGCCAGGCAGAGTGAATACACTTAGCAAACTGCTGGGATTGTGAGAATGCAGATTTCTTTGGCCTGCTTGTTGGAGGAAAGGTCCAGGAAAAAAAAAAAAACAAACCACTGAGGGCTCATTTAAAAAAAAAAAAAAAAAGAAAGCAAAGAAGAAAAGGACACAAAAGAAATGGTTCTGAGCAACTGAGCATTTTTGTTGCACTTGCCTCCAAGTTAAACAAACAGATTGTACAGAACAACCCCAAACACTGCTCTCCTTTTTATCCTCACAGAAATGTTCTTACTGTGCTGCTCTTCATTGCAAGAGCTTTTATTTCAGGAGGATTTCAGGCTGCTTATGTTTACACTCCCGAGGTAAGGAGGTTGCTTTTGTCATGAGAATATTTAAGGGGGAGTGAGGACATGGTGGGAAAAGTCATTGGGGGTTTCTTTTTATGACCTCTTCACACTGGACCTTAGCCCAGCTCTGAGTTGATGATCTCATTGTCATTCTCTGCCAGAACTCGCTCTAGCACCACAAGTTAATTCCCATTGATTTAGGAGGCTGGAGAGGAGAGGACTTCCCCACTGGGGCTAATGGATTGATGCTTTGTCCACAGGTTTATCCCACAGCCACTCGTGCTCTGGGGCTGGGAACGTGCAGTGGAATGGCCCGAGTGGGAGCCCTCATAACCCCCTTCATTGCACAGGTAAAAACCCTTCTCCTTCTGAGGCTGAAGGCTCAGGAAGGTGATCATAGAATGGTTTAGGTTGGAAGGGACCTCAAAACTCAGCCAGTTCCAGCCCCTCTGCCATAGGCAGGGACACCTCCCACTAGAGCAGGTCGCTTAAGGCCTCATCCAACCTGGCCTTGAACACCTCCAGGGAGGTTGTGGAGCACAGAATCACCCAATGTGATCTTTGATCACATTGGGTGATTCTGTGCTCCACAACCTCCCTGGGCAACCTGTGCCAGTGTCTCACCACCCTCACTGCAAACAACTTCTTCCTAATGATGCAGAACCTGCTGTTCTGCTGTGAGGGCCAGAGCAAGGGCAGTCTGTCCACAAGGTGTTGCAGAAGGGGTTTGCAGCCTGCTGCTTGAGGAGAGTTCAGGCTGTTCTCTTGCTCCAGAGCTCCAGATGATAGGAGGTAACTAACCAAGAAGCAGGGGGCTGGGTGGATGTCAGAACAGCACAAGAGGGATATGGACCTCCTCTGTGGGCCAGAGGAGGCCACAGCAATGCTCAGAGGGCTGGAAGCCCTCTGCTGTGAGGCCAAGCTGAGAGGGTTGGGGTTGTTCAGTCTGGAGAAGAGAAGCACGTCGGAGACCTTCTTGTGGCCTTTTAGTGCTTAAAAGGGCTGAGCAGAAAGCTGGGGACAGGCTTTGGAGCAGGGCCTGTGGTGACAGGGCAAAGGGTAATGGTTAGAACTAAAAGAGGGAGATAGAGACTGGAGAGAAGGAAGAAATGTTTGACACTGAGGGTGGTGACAGCCTGCCCAGAAAGGTGGTTGATGCCCCGTGCCTGGCACCATTGCAGGTCAGGCTGTTTGGGGCTGTGAGCAAGCTGCAGATGTCCCTGCTGAGTGCAGGGAGTTGGACTGGATGAATTTTAATGATCCATGACATCTTCCCACCTAAAGCTTTCTGTGATTCTAAGGACACTTTGGAAGCCAGCACCTGGAGCTGGGATCTGTGAGAGGCAGGCAGGTCTTCTGCCACCTTTCTCTTGAGATCCCAAGCTGAGCTCTTGGGAGCTGGAGACCTTCAGGGTGTGTGGATGAACCAGACAGGGAGGCTTGGGGGAGCCAGGCTCTGTGTGGACAGGACTCAGGAGCCTGTTGGAAGCAGTGGTGGTTGTGCAGGGGGTAGAAAACTTGGGGTTTGCTTCTGTTTGATCCCAAAGGGCAGCAGCACTTCATGGCCCCTGAAACCCAGACTCAGCTGAGGTTTTCCTCACTGCATCACCTCTGGGGAGCACTCACAGGGTTTCCAGTGGTGCAGTTTCAATGTCTACCCCAACATCAGTTTTTTCTCTGTGTTCTAAAGCCCAGAGGTTGCCCCTGAGTCGCTTTCTGCCTTTTCTCTCTGCAGGTGATGTTGGAATCCTCAGTCTATTTAACCCTGGTGGTTTACAGCAGCTGCTGCCTGCTGGCGGCTGTGGCTTCCTGCTTCTTGCCCATTGAAACAAAAGGTCGTGGCTTACAGGAGTCCAGCCACAAAGAGTGGGGACAGGAGATGGTTGGGAGAGGATCTCATTCCCCAGGGGTCACCAGGTCAAACTCTGGCTCACAGGAGTGATGAGCCGTGGCAGGATGGATGCTGCAAGCAAGATGTCTCACAACACAGCCAACCCTGAAGCGCAGGAAGCTGACCACCCCCTCACTGCCAGCACCACCTGTCCAACTGCAGCAACTTCGGGGTGGAACCTAAGCAAATCGTGTCTCTGCTGCTCTTTGCTCACACTCTGTATCGAGGGGCATTTGATGCAGGTAATCATTTGGAAGCCTAGCAGGAAGGGTTTCTCCTCAGCCTGTCGTGCTTGCATGGTCAGCTCTGCAGCTTACGGTGTCCCGTGCCAAGCAAATAGCTAACTGAATGCTCTCATTAAAACAATGCTCTCCTGATGCCTCCACTCCCAGCCATTCCTATTTCTTTGTGTCCCTGCCATAGCACTTGGTGGATTCCACACACTACAGGCTAGGGTTTCTCACTTAGCTGATGCCTGCCTTGCACTTTTTTAGCCAGCAGCAGCAAGAAGATGTGGTGATGGCAAAGCAAGCTGTGCTCCTCCGGGGCCCCTGCTCCTGGCTTCCATTCCTTCAGGTTTCCCAGGCACTGAGTGCTTGGAAATGATTGTCTGAGTGATTCTCCCATCCAGGGCAGATGGTTTGAGTCGGTGAGGAGATGGAACCTTATCCAAGGAATGTAAATCCCTGATGGTTTGGAGCAGAATTGACTTCTCTCTTCTGTCACTGGGCGCTCTGTCTGTTGTTGGTGTGGACTTCTCCAGCCATCCTGCTGTCTCATTGTGTGTGGAGGTGCACGCTGTGGTTTTCTGCATGGGTCCAGGTATGTTTCTGCTCATTTTGCTGAGTGTTTTCACGGTGGTGTAGCCCAAAAGCTGGGAGAAAAACGCCCTCAGGCTGAAGAGCTGCGTGAAGCAGTTTGGATGGAGCTGCTTTCAAGTGTCTCCCAGCAGGAGCACTTCGTGGCTGGCCTCCCGGAATCAGCTGCTGATTGTACACAGACTGTCACCTCCAGGAATGTAGCTGACATCCTAGTCAGGAATGAACACAGAAGAGCCAAAGTCGTCCTTGGATGAGGAACTTCACTCCTTCAGACGTTGCTCCTCCAGGGTGGTGATCCTGCTCTTATCAGAGAATGTAACAGAGTTCAGATGGGGATGGGGCTGGCAGCTTTGGAAGAAATCTGTCCCTCTGCACAAGTGACTCTGGGGCTGTGCAGCCAGGAGAAGCAACGGGAAGCTGAGACCTGTCTCACTTATGTCTCAACTGCTTCACAGGAGCCCAAACAACCAAATCTGGGTGCAGTGGACTGAGCACTCCTCAGTGGGCTGTGGAGCAGTGTGTGTGTGTGGCCTGTGAGGTCACCGGGCTCATGTGCCCGTGGGTACCTGTGCAGTGGAATACTGCAGGTGTTCTGGGAACCAGGCCTCTGTTCTGTGGGTCACTGAGCCCCACCCTGGGGGGTGGACAGCTGGAGTTCAGCTTTCTGGAGGTGTTGAAGGTTAGATGAGGCCTTGAGCAGCCTGGGCTCGTGGGAGGTGTCCCTGCCCATGGCAGGAGCTCAATGGTCTCTAAGCTCCCTTCCAGCCCAAACCATTCTGTGATCTGTGGCCTTTCACTTGAGGTTTTACAGCAGTGCAGTGAACACCCCAGGACATGTTAGGCTGTTGGTTCCTAGCTCTGAAGGAAAAGCAGAAGTGGATAAGTCCTTTAAGAGATGGAGGAAGCTCAGACTGATAAAAAAAAAAGGAGGTTATGGATAGTCTGTGTGTGGATATCTCCTGTTGAGCAAAGCTGAGGCTGGGCAAGGCACCAAAGGTGCCTTCCAGCCCAGAACACTCCATGGTTTGTGGCCTTTGGATCTGCTGAGTAGAGGCAGACAGGTAGGAGCCCCTACAGCTGATCCTCCCTCACTGAAACCAGCAGGAGCCTGTTGGGCAGTGACCAGACTGGAGTTGAGCTTTGGCACCAATAGCTGGAAACAGACACCAGTCCTGTTCTGTTAACATGGCAGCACCACTGATGGAGGAGAGGAGCAGCTTCCAAAGGCTTGGTTTACACCCTGGCAAGGATTTGTCCCTGAGGAAGGGGCTTCTGGAGTTCTTTCATTTCACACACTGCAATGAGACCAACCTGAACTCAGCCTGAGGGTTCAGAGGTTTGCCAGCTGTCCTGCCTGCCCATGTGCCAAGCTGCTGTGGGAACAAAGAGAATGTCAGGTGTCCTCTGAGGGAAGGGTTTAGCATTTGCCCAGCAGAGGAGAACCTGGGGGTGATGGTTGACAGCCAGCTGAAAATGAGCCAGCAGTGAGCTCAGGTAGCCAAGAAGGCCAACAACAGCCTGGCTCAAATCAGCAGTAGTGTGGCCAGCAGGAGTAGGGAAGTGATTGTGCCCCTGTACTGGGCACTGGTGAGGCCACACCTTGAGTGCAAGTTTGGGCCCCACACTCCAAGAAGGACATTGAGGAGCTGGAGCAGGTCCAGAGAAGGGCAGCAGAGCTGGTGAAGGGTCAGGAGAACAGGGCTAGGGAGGAGCAGCTGAGGGAGCTGGGCTTGTTCAGCCTGGAGAAGAGGAGGCTGAGGGGAGACCTCATTGCTCTCTGAAAGGAGGTTGCAGTGAGGTGGGGTTGGCCTCTTCTCCCTAGTATCAGGTGGTAGGAGAGAGGAAATGACCTGAAGTTGTGCCAGGGGAGGGTTAGGTTGGAGACTGGGACAAATTTCTTTGCTGCAAGAGTGGACAGGGATTGGCAGAGGCTGCCCAGGCTGATGCTGGAGTCCCCATACCTGGAGGTGTTCAAGAAACCTGTAGCCATGGCACACTGGGACATGGTTTAGTGGCCATGGTGGTGTTGGGTTGAAGGTTGGACTGGATCATCTCAGAGGGCTTTTCCAACCCAAACAATTCCATGCTTCTATGACCTAACACTTGGCCCAGAGCACACTGAATGTCTCCCTGGCTCTGAATGTAGAGTTTCTAAGCAGGATACACTGCAATGTTTCCAATCTTTGTGCGTATCCAGGTGGTTGTAAAATAGCTCCTCTTGGTCCTTTCTTCCTGAGGCAGCACTGAAGAGTTGCAGTCCACACTTGGTATTTTGTGTTAAACAAATAAAAGAGTTTTTTTTTTGCAGTTATAAGGACAAAAAAAAAGGTTTTTGGCTGTTTTGGTACTTTCACAGTGTGTCAACAACTCCCACTTTGTGTCTTGATGTTCAAAGCCTCAGATCTTGACTGCTTGCTGGACTCAGGTGGATGCTGTGCAGCTCTGATCTATTTTACACTGGAGATTAGGAAGAAATGTTTTACACTGAGGGTGGTCAGACACTGGCACAGGTTGCCCAGGGAGGTTGTGGAGCACAGAATCACAGAATCTTTGATCACATTCTGTGGTTCTGTGCTCCACAATCTCCCTGGAGGTGTTCAAGGCCAGCAGTGTGCCCAAGTGGGCAGCAGAGCCAATGGCAACCTGGGCTGGCTCAGGAGCAGTGTGGCCAGCAGGACAAGGGAGGTTCTTCTGGCCCTGTGTTCAGCACTGCTCAGGCCACACCTTGAGTGCTGTGTCCAGTTCTGGGCTCCTCAA
>WAAF01015242.1:547900-560491 GCA_013400475.1 Tricholaema leucomelas | reverse complement strand
AGGTCAGGTTGGATGAGGCCTTGAGCAACCTGGGCTAGTGGGAGGTGTCCCTGCCCATGGCAGGGGGATTGGAACTGAATGATCTGTAAGGTCCCTTCTAACCCAAAGCAGTCTCTGAGGCTGTGCATTTTGTGTGTGTTTGGTGCACTTGGACATCAAGGGAAGTCACAGGATTCATGTTCACATCAGAGGTAACCTCCCAGGTACCAGCAGCTAAAGAGTTTTTTAATCCTCTTAGATCTTTAACTGCTTTTTGCATTGCATTCAGTTGGGACAACTGGAGCTGGGATAATTGGAGGTTCTCCTCTGCCTTTCCCCAGTGAGGACACATCTGGAGTACTGAGTCCAGTTCTGGGCCCCCAGTTCAAGAAAGCCAGGGAACTACTGGAGAGAGTCCAGCAGAGGCTCCAAAGATGCTGAGGGGCCTGGAGCATCTCTGTGAGGAGGAAAGGCTGAGAGCCCTGGGGCTGAGAGCCTGGAGAAGAGCAGCGCCAGAGCGGATGTGAGCAATGCTCAGCAAGAGCTAAAGAAGAATAGGATACCTCACAGCCCAGAGGCTTCTGCAGTAGCTTTATTGGGCACACAAATCATGGCCTTGTAGAAAATAGGCACAATTAGAGCACAAATAAAATCACAGATTTGAGCACTTCCATCCTGAGAGGCTGTGTCAGAGCAGAGGGCAGCTGGATGGATGGAAGGGCCGCACAAGAGGGACATGAACTGCATAGAGAGTGGAGTCTCTTTGTCTGCAGAGCTTCCAAACCCACCTGGCCATTGTGATCCTGAGCAAGCTGCTGTGGGTGCCCCTGCTTGAGCAGGGAGGTTGGACTGGCTGATATGCAGAGGTCCCTTCCAGCCCCACCAGCCTGGGATTCTGGGATTCCCATGCAGTGTCACCTTGCCAGCACTGCAGGTGTCACAGTGGAAGCAAATCCCTGCCCTGCACCTTCACAAAAGAAGAGGAAGGGACAGGGCAGGAGCTGCTGAGACATTCTGGTGAGAGAAACCATCGGAGGGCAGAGACTTGGCAGTGCACCCAGCAGAGCTTTCTGCCTGCTCAGGGGGGTGAGCTGGAGGGGAGCAGAAGGCTCACACAGCATGCAGTGGAAAATGAGGTCACTGGAAGCTCTGGCAGGGCTGTGCTGGCACAGTAACCTCCATCGCACTGCTGAAAGTCAGCCCAGTCTGCATGGCCCCGGGGCAGCAGATGTCCTGTGCACAGCTCATCTCCAGCAGCACTCTGCCCATCACCTCCTGCAGAGCCTTTGCCAGCTTCTCCTTGCTTGGTGCAGCCGGAGCAGTGTGCCAGGAGATGGGTCCACGGCCAGGGAGTGGCTCTGGTGCCAGGGAAACACCTTCCACGGGGCTGTTTGGACTCCAGGTGCTCAGGAGGTCCAAAGCCCAGCAGCAGCAGAAGCTCAGCCTCTCCCATTCACTGGGTCAGCTGCCTGCTGCATCACAACCCAGCTGCCTGCTGCCTCACAACCCAGCTGCCTGCTGCCTCACAACCCAGCTGCCAGCTGCATCACAACCCAGCTGCCTGCTGCATCACAACCCAGCTGCCCGAGCTACTTCTGTCCCACAGAGCCAGAGGGAGGGAGAAGCTGCAACACAGATCAGCAAGACACAGTTGTCTCATCCGTGGAGGAGAGGGAGCCAGGCACTGCCTGCTGGGTTTGGGACACCCCCTGACCTTTGGGCTGGAGGCTCTCCAACGATTCAGCACCAGAAGGAACTTCTTTACTTGGAGGGTGGCAGAGCCCTGGAGCAGGCTGCTCAGAGAGGTGGTGGAATCTCCATCTCTGGAGACATTCAATGCCCACCTGGACATGTTCCTGTGTGACCTGTTTTAGGTGGTCTGGCTCTGGAAGGGGGGGTTGGGCTCAATGATCTCCAGAAGTTCCTTCCAACCCCTTCCATTCTGTGATTCTGTGATTCAGTAGCTTGTGTGGGATGGGTTTGAGAGCAGGAAGGACATGTGGCATGGAAAAAATCAGTCAAATTCTATCTTAGAACAGTACAGTGGGTCCCAGACAGCACCACTGAACACCCCCAAAGAGTCCTACCCTCCTTGGGAGCTGTCATAGAATCATAGAATCAGTCAGGGTTGGAAGGGACCACAAGGATCAGCCAGTTCCAACCCCCCTGCCATGCCCAGGGACACCCTACCCTAGAGCAGGCTGCACACAGCCTCAGCCAGCCTGGCCTGAAACACCTCCAGCCATGGGGCCTCAACCACCTCCCTGGGCAACCCATTCCAGCCTCTCACCACTCTCATGCTCAACAACTTCCTCCTCACCTCCACTCTGAATCTCATCTCCCCACCTCCAGCTTTGCTCCATTCCCCCCCCAGTCCTGTCACTCCCTGACAGCCTAAAAAGTCCCCCCCCAGCTTTTTTGTAGCCCACTTCAGATGCTGGAAGGCCACAAGAAGGTCACCTGGGAGCCTCCTCCTCTCCAGCCTGCACAGCCCCAACTCTTTCAGCCTGTTCAATCTGTTCTCAGCTGTCCCCAAACTCCTTTGGTGGGGGGGGGACACAACCTACCCTGAGGCAGCTCCTGGCTGGGAGCTGCTGCTCCAGCCAAGCCTGGGGGCTGGAGGACATGAGAAAGTGACAGGCCCAGGGGAGTTTTAGGGCTGAGAAGAGCTATTTTGTGTATGCTGCCTGCTATATTTAGAGCCTGGCAGGCACACAGGGCTGGGCCATGTTGCTTTTGTTGCTAAAAACATCATTTGGAAAGCCCATTTTAGGCAGCTGGCTGCTGCCCGGGGCCAGATACACTAAGCAGGTGCTGTGGAGCCCTGCTGGGTGCTGGCAGGACGGTGGGGAGGAGCTGCTGGCACTGAAGCTTGGGCTTCTGGAGCTGTTCTGGCTGCCCTGGGAGCCACAGAGCTTCTTCCTACTAAGGAGTTTTTGCCTCCCTAGGGGGGAGCTTGCAAATCTAATGACACTGCAGGGTGTTGGAGCAGCCAGAGGAGACCTCAGGTGGCACCATCTCGCTTTCAGATCCTGGCCCAGGGTGCAGATGAGGTGCAGGACTGCCCAGATTGCAGCTGAACCCTGCCTGCCCTTTGCAGGCTGATCTCTGGGTCACAAGTGCACTTTGCCACAGATCATCAGTCCATAGAGTCAGAGAATCACAGATCCATAGAATCAGACAGGTTGGAAGAGACCTCCAGGCTCATCCAGCCCAACCTAGCACCCAGCCCTAGACAATCAACCAGACCATGGCACTAAGTGCCCCAGCCAGGCTTGGCTTCAACACCTCCAGGTACAGTGACTCCACCACCTCCCTGGGCAGCCCATTCCAATGCCAATCACTCTCTCTGCCAACAACTTCCTCCTAACATCCAGCCTAGACCTCCCCTGGCACAGCTTGAGACTGGGCCCCCTCCTTCTGTTGCTGGGTGCCTGGCAGAAGAGCCCAACCCCCACCTGGCTACAGCCTCCCTTCAGGGAGCTGCAGACAGCAATGAGCTCTGCCCTGAGCCTCCTCTTCTGCAGGCTGCACACCCCCAGTTCCCTCAGCCTCTCCTCACAGGGCTGTGCTCCAGGCCCCTCACAGCTTTGTCGCCCTCCTGTGGACACCTTCCAGCACCTCAACATCTCTCTTGAATTGAGGAGCCCAGAACTGGACACAGCACTCAAGGTGTGGCCTGAGCAGTGCTGAGCTCAGGGGCACAAGAACCTCCCTTGTCCTGCTGGCCACACTGCTCCTGAGCCAGCCCAGGTTGCCATTGGCTCTGCTGCCCACCTGGGCACTGCTGCCTCATCTTCAGCTCCTCTCTCCCAGCACCCCCAGCTCCCTCTCTGCCTGGCTGCTCTCATCCACTCTGTCCCCAGCCTGTAGTGCTGCTTGGGGTTGTTTTAAAGCACTTCCTTTAGGCAGGTGGTGCAAGGTGGAGAGACGTTGCCCATCTGGCCTATGGCTGCCACAGGACTGACAGCAACCCAGAAACGAGTCACAGAGCCACAGAGTGCACCAGGTTGGAAGGGACCCTCAAGGGCCATCATCTACAACCCCCTCTGCAGTCAGCAGGGACACCTCCAGCTAGATCAAGGCTCTCTAGGGCCCCATCAGGTCTGGTCTGGAATGTCTCTTGGGATGGAGCCTCCACCACACCTCCTGGCAACCTGTTGCAGTGTTTCACCACTCTTACAGTGCAGAGTTTCCTCCTAATCGTCCAACCTAAAAGTCCCCTGCTCCAGTTTCAAGCTGTTGTCCCCTATCCCATCACCACAGGCCTCTCTAAACAGTCCTTCAGCCTTCCTGTAGCCCCCTTGAGGTCCTGCAATGCTGCTCTGAGGTCTCTCTGGAACCACCTCAAAGCTGAACAGCCCCAATCCTCCCAGCCTGTCCACTTAGGAGAGGCTCTGCAGCCTTCTGATCACCTTTGTGGCCTCTCCTGCACCCACTCCTCAGAAGTGGCTGTGAGAAGTGGTGCTGGAGCTGGTGGCAGGGTTGAAGTGCCCTCCTGTGTCCCTGTGCTCTTCCCATCCTCCTGCTGTGATTCCTAAGCTACTGCTGCCACGATCATTCCAGGTGAGCAGGCGACTCACAGGTGGGGCTGGCAGGGCCTGGCCAGCTTCTTCTCCTCCAGGATGCTCCCAAAAAGCCTGGCTGCTGCCATGGCACAGCCCCAGTGGATGGTGATGCCAAACCCTCCGTGCCCATAGTTATGTATCACCTGTGGGGGAAGAGAAGGGATTAGGGCTGATGTCCTACCTGTAGTGATGCTGTGCTGAGGGTCCAAGAGCAGATGGCACACAGGAACTGGTGCCAGCCCTGGTCTCCTTTCTCTGGAATGATCTATTGGCAGTGCAAGGGGATTTGAAAACTGCTTGCCCTGGGGAACTTGGACACTGGACAGGCAGTGCAGGTGGGACCATCCACCTCCTGGAGGCCCTGCAGAATGATCTGGCCAGGCTGGATCAGTGGGATCCAATAGCATCAGGCTCAACAAGGCCAAGTGCAGGGTCACAACCACCTCACAAGGTCTCCAAGCTGGGGGCTGTTTTGGAAAGCTAACAGACCTATTAGATGTCCTGGCTTGCCCCAGCCTTCTGCTGATGGGGGAAGCAAGGGCTGGAGGAAAACAAAGGCTTGGGCCAGTATGTCCCTTCCCAAAGTGACAAACAGGTACCCACAGGTGCTTAGCTACTTGGTGGTGTCTTGCCCAAGTAAGGGTGAGCAAGCCCTGGTGTGCTAGTTTGAGCCTAACTGGCATGTTTTGGTAGAAGAACTAGATGATAGGCTGTAAAATGAAAACAATGGTGAGGTCTACTTCCCTCACAGTCTTGCTGGGATGTGTAAAGAAGAAAGGCAAAACAAAGATTAGGGCACTTGCTTCTNCATTCAAATTTCCAGAGCTGACTGAGTCTAGTCTGGGTGATTTCTAAAAGTGTGGGGGGGTGGGGAACACCCAAACCATCACACCTGGGGTCACCTAACACAGGCAGTTTGGCAAGTGCCATTTTGATTGGTGACTCTCTGTGCCTGAAAGAGACACTACACTTGTGCAAGTAGTATCAGGGAAGCTAAGTTGCAAGCACTTGTGCTGCTTCTGCCTTGCTGCTCTGCCTCACTCCTCTGCTTCAGTGCATACTGCTTCTGCCTTGCTGCCCCTGCCTCACTGCTCTGCCTCAGTGCATGCTGCTTCTGCCTTGCTGTGCCTGCCTCACTGCTCTGCCTCAGTGCATGCTGCTTCTGCCTTGCTGCTTCTGCCCCACTGCATCTGCCTCAGTGCATGCTGCTTCTGCCTTGCTGCCTCTGCCTCACTACTCTGCCTCAGTGCATGCTGCTTCTGCCTTGCTGCTCCTTCTGCCTTGCTGCTGCTGCCGCCTTGCTGCTTCTGCCTTGCTGCTTCTGCCTTGCTGCCTCTGCCTCACTGCTCTTGGGCAATGTGTTTGGCTCTGCCTTGTGCTTCAGACCAGCTTAGCCCTGATGTCTTGGGTTTGAACTATCAGGAAACTTAAGTGCCTCAAGTTTCCCAGGAGAAGGCATTTAAGTGCCTCACACCATGGCAAGAAGTGCCACTGCCACGGTGCTCTCTGCACATCTGCACGAGATGCTGCCTGCACCTCTGCACACCTCTGTACCAAGAGGAACCAGGATCAGGTCAGAGCTCCTCTTTCTCTTTCCCAGCACCCTGGGAAGACCTGGAAGCCTCTCAATGGCTGAGCAGTTCCAACACTGCCACAAAAGAGCCAGGGACTCACCACAGAGAGTAGCACAGCCTTTGCCTGGGGCTCCTGGCTACCTATTTGTAAGTGAGGCAAAGCCATTTTGTGGCTAAACCTTTCCAGTGCTCTGATTCTCCTGAGTGAGTGAATTGCCCATGAGCATCCTTGGGAAGAGCTTCCCGGACGAATTAGACCCAAATGTCACAGTCTCACAGTATCACCAAGGTTGGAAGAGACCTCACAGATCATCAAGTCCAAGCCGTTACCACAGAGCTCAAGGCTAGACCATGGCACCAAGTGCCACGTCCAGTCCTGCCTTGAACAGCTCCAGGGACGGCGACTCCACCACCTCCCTGGGCAGCCCATTCCAGTAGCCAATGACTCTCTCACTGAAGAACTTTCTCCTCACCTCGAGCCTAAACTTCCCCCGGTGCAGCCTGAGGCTGTGTCCTCTTGTTCTGGCTCTGGCTGCCTGAGAGAAGAGAGCAACCTCCCCCTGGCTACAGCCACCCCTCAGGTCACTCCTTTGTATCTAGTTGTGGGCAGGGCTTGCTAGAAATAAAATTAACTACCTGCTTTCTAGTTCCTGCCTGGTTATGTGCCCCAGCTAAAGCAGGGGCAGAGGAGCTGGTGACCGAGCGTGCTGGTACCTCTGCCTGGAGATGCCCATGGGCGATGGTCTCCCGCTCCAGGCGAACCCGGGGCCGTGTCGGTCTCAGGCCACTCCACTCCTGCACCACCTTTGCTTTCTGAAAGGAAAAGCAGATCAGCACCTGCAGGCTGCTTCTCCAAACACTGTGGCCCCAAGCAGTGAGGACTGACAGATGCAGAAGCTGATCCACCTCCCGGGATGCTGCAAGGGCCGGAACAGTGTCAGGGTGCCAGGGCTCAGAGCGGTTGTGGAGTCTTCTTCTCTGGAGGGATTCCAACCCCGTCTGGCCTTTGTGATCCTGGGCAAGCTGCTGTGGGTGACCCTGCTTGAGCTGAGGGGTTGGACTGGATTGTGTGCAGAGGTCCCTTCCCACCCCACAGTGCTGGGATTGTGTGAAATAGGCAGATAGGATCATAGGATCAAGCAGGTTGGAAGAGACCTCCAGGCTCATCCAGCCCAACCTAGCACCCAGCCCTGGCCAATCAACCAGACCATGGCACTAAGTGCCTCAGCCAGGCTTTGATTCAACACCTCCAGGGACAGAGACTCCAGCACCTCCCTGGGCAGCCCACTCCAATGCCAATCACTCTCTCTGGCAACAACTTCCTCCTAACATCCAGCCTAGACCTGCCCTGGCACAGCTTGAGGCTGTGTCCCCTTGTTCTGTTGCTGGGTGCCTGGCAGCAGAGCCCAACCCCACCTGGCTACAGCCTCCCTGCAGGGAGCTGCAGACAGCAATGAGCTCTGCCCTGAGCCTCCTCTTCTGCAGGCTGCACACCCCCAGCTCCCTCAGCCTCTCCTCACAGGGCTGTGCTCCAGGCCCCTCCCCAGCCTTGCTGCCCTTCTCTCAACACCTTCCAGCACCTCAACATCTCTCTGGAATTGAGGAGCCCAGAACTGGACACAGCACTCAAGGTGTGGCCTGAGCAGTGCTGAGCACAGGGGCAGAAGAACCTCCCTTGTCCTGCTGCCCACACTGCTCCTGAGCCAGCCCAGGATGCCATTGGCTCTGCTGCCCACCTGGGCACTGCTGCCTCCTCTTCAGCTCCTCTCTCCCAGCACCCCCAGCTCCCTCTCTGCCTGGCTGCTCTCAGCCACTCTGTCCCCAGCCTGTAGTGCTGCTTGGGGTTGTTGTGGCCAAAGTGTAGAACCCTGCACTTGGCCTTGTTCAATCTCATCCCATTGGCCTCTGCCCACCCATCCAGCCTGGCCAGGTCCCTCTGCAGGGCTCTCCTACCCTCCAACAGATCCACACCTGCTCCTAGCTTGGTGTCATCTGCAAACTTACTGATGCTGGACTCAATGCCCTGGTCCAGATCATCAATGAAGATATCAAACAGGACTGTGCCCAGCACTGATCCCTGGGGCACACCTCTAGTGACAGCTGCCAACTGGCTGTGGCACCATTCACCACCACTCTCTCAGCCCTGCCCTCCAGACAGTTCTTGACCTGTATCAGAGTGAATCTGTCCAAGCCATGAGCTGCCAGCTTGGCCAGGAGCTGCTTGTGGCAGACAGTGTCAAAGGCTTTGCTGAAGTCCAGGTAGACTCCATCCACTGCCTGCCCCACATTCACCAGGCAGTCACCTGATGATAAAAGGAGCTCAGGTTGGTCAGGCAGGACCTGCCCTCCCTAAACCCATGCTGGCTGGGCCTGATCCCTTGGCCATCCTGTAGGTGCTTTGTGATGGCCCTCAAGAAAATGTGAATCATGAAAAACATGAATCATGTCACCATATTTGTGTAACCTGTGTGGTCTTACTTAGCCTAATGGCATCCTTTCTGTTCCAAAATGATTACTCCATCAGGTTGCAAGGTACCTTGTAGCTATCCCTCTTCACCTCCCAGTGGTGGGTGTTAGCTTGGGGTCACTCACCTGGAGAGAAGGCAGCAGCCTGCAGCAGCTCTCCCAGATGGTTCTGTGATCCTGGGCACTGTTCTCTTCACTCCAGTTGCCACGCTGGTTGATGCCTCCCAAGACTGTGAACTCACTCCTGCACCAGAAGCCAAAGGGCATAAATAGTGATGAGTGTCCCCAGCTGCCCCTTGCTGGGCCATCACTGGAGGGGCTCCACATGTGTGGTGCTTGGATCCTGCTTCACCCTCAGCCTGTCACACATCCCTGCTGGAGAAACTCTCAGGCCATGAGCAGTGCCTGCAGGCCTGCTCAGGAGCAAACCATTCACTGAACACTCTCAGCACGCAAAGGTTCTTTGCCTGGGCAAACCCAACAGCTAAGGGCAGCTTCCATCAAACAGGTCTGCTCCTGCCTGCCTGGGGAAGAGCTGGGAGCAAGCAGATGCCTGCAGTGGGGGACACAGAGGAACAGATTTCTACTGCTGCCCCAAACACCTGAGGATGAGACAGTTTAAGGCTGGGGGGAGCTGTGGGTGGCTGTACCTGCTGGACCCTTCTGAGTCACAGAATCACTCAGGGTGGGAAAGATCTTTAAGGTCATCTTGAGTCCAGCTGTTGGCCCAGCACTGCCAGGGCATCACTAAGCCATGGCCCTCAGCACCACATCTCCAGGGCTTTGAAACCCCTCCAGAGATGGAAGCTTGGCTTGGCACAGCTCAGCTCAGCTTAGTTTGGCTTGCTTTAGCTCAGTTAGGTTCAGCTTGGCACTGCTAGGCTGAAGTCTTCAGCTTTGAAACTCCTCTAGAGATGGGAACTCCACCACTGGCCTGGGCAGCTTGGGCCAGGCCTTGACAACCCTCAAGGGGAAGAAATTGTTCCTCATGTCCAACCTAAACCTCTCCTGGGCAAAAGAAATCCCCAAAACACAGTCACTTGTTCCCCGAGAAGCACAAAGACCAAAGGGCTGAACGCCAGTGTGCAGGAGGCCTGGTTCCAGCCCAGGGCTGAGCTGCTGCATCAGGGCAGATGCCACCAGGAATCATGTCTGAGCCACTGCTTGAGGAGCACCAAGAGATGGCACCACTGACACCCACCTGAACCTGTGCCACCCCCTGTCACCTACCCTGGAATGACATATGGTGAGTTGTAGATGCCACTGTGGCTGCTGTGAGTGATGATGAAATGCTTCACCCATGGGGCCAGCACCTGGGAGATGAAGGGGAGAGTGTGAAGTGGAGATGGAGAGCAGTGTCCCCAGCTTGGGGCTCGGTGAGTGTGGTCCCTGGGGTCTGCACATGGTGCCCTGCCTGCTGCTCAGGCTCTAGGTGCCCCACAGGGCTGGCTTCTCTCTGCTGCCTCCGTGGGAAGATGGAGCGCAGAAAGGCAACCAGAGCAGCTCCTACCTGGCATGAATCTTTGTCTCCCCAAACCATCTTCCTCCTCTCCCAAGGATTTGATGTCCTTCTAATATCAGCATTGTGTCTCTGGCCTCCTCTCACCTTCACTCAACCAAGAAATGGGCTGGAGACTTGGGGCTGAACCATGGCTGAACCAGGAATGAGATCCAGGGTTTCTGCTCTGGTCTCACCCCACACAGGGGTTTTACAGGAGCACTATTTTCTGGGAATAAGGACCTGATCCCAGTGTGGATCCAGGTCTCAAGTCCCTGATTTGCCCAGGGGGCATCTCTCACAATGTGGCTAATGAGTGGCTCCTCCAGAAAGCAGAGATGTGGCACAAGCCCTGTGTCCACCTCACCTTTATGATCTGTCCACGGCCAGGCTGGAGCTCTGGGTCAGGCTGCAGCTCCCCAGCACGCATCCCAGTGCAGTTTATCACAACATCCACCCCCTGGGCAAACATCTAAGGAGGGACAGAGATGGTGGTGAGCAGCACACACAGCAGCCTGCCCCACACTAGAGCCAAGCCAAGGACTTGGTCCAACAGCTGGGAGTGAATAAAGCATCAGAGACAGAGCCAATGGAGGCTAACAAGATGCTGAGGGGTTGGAGCATCCCTGTGAGGAGGAAAGGCTGAGAGCCCTGGGGCTGTGAGCCTGCGGAAGAGCAGCCCCAGAGGGGATCTGAGCAATGCTGAGCAAGAGCTAAAGGACCTGCAGGAGGCAAGAAAATGGGGCCAGGCTCTTGTCAGTGGTGCCCAGTGACAGCACAAAGGGCAAGGGGCACAAACCGGAACCCAGGAGGTTCCACATGAACAGGAGGAGAAACTTGTTTGGTGTGAGGGTTCTGGAGCCCTGGAGCAGGCTGCTCAGAGAGGCTGTGGAGTCTCCTTCTCTGCAGAGCTTCCAACCCTCCCTGGCCCTTGTGATGCTGGGCAAGCTGCTGTGGGTGTCCTTGCTTGGGCAGGGGGCTTGGACTGAATGATCTGCAGAGCTCACTTCCATCCCCCTCCATGTTGGGATCCTGGGATTCTGTGCTCCTGGAGCAGCAAGTGCCTGCTGGCTGCTGCTTCTCCACACTGGGAAGGGGCTATGCCCACCCTGCCCCAGCTTAGCATCCAAACTCACCTCCTGGAAAGATTCAACCTTCTTATGGAAGAACTTCACCCCTCTCTGCATTAACCTGGGAAGAAGGAGCTGGTTTGTCATGGGCAAATGAAAAGCAAATGAACCCTTCAACTCAGTGCCTGTAATGGATCCCCAGGGCAGCTGTGGCTTGGTGCTCCTCCTGACAAACAGCCCTGCTCTTCTCAGTGCTTCCTCACTGTCTCCACTCATTAGCTCATGTCCCTAATGACCCAGAGCTACTGAAGGTAATCAGTCCTGCATCAGATCCCAGGTCTTCTGCTGTGGGCAGAGCACTCACTCCACGTTAGAAACACTGAGAACAAAACCAAGCCCCAGATGCTCCTGTAGCTGAAGTGCTCAGCTCCAAGCATCCCAATACTTGGATTTCTATCCTGCAAAATGGAGCTGGGTTTGAGTGGCCTCCCAGCAGGGAGGCTGCTACCCCACTGGGGCAAGGAGCTGGAATTCCAGACCCTCTTCCTGTGTCCCAGGGATGCATGCCTGCTTCCCCTTCTCCTTCAGTTCATCCTTGGCTGCTGCACTTTGAAGCAGGAGGACATGGGGTGGCTGCCTACAACCAGTCAGCACTGCCTAATCTCAGCCACCAAGCTGGCAGGAGGGAAGGATCCAGGATGCAAAGCCACCCCTGCCTCCCGTGTCCTGCTGGCCACAGAAATCAGAGGGAGCAGCAGCAGCTGCCCCAACACAGCCCCAACCTCAGGGCAGCTTCCGCACTCACTTGTTGGTGAGCCATGGCAGGTAGCTCCTGCACTCCAGCATCATTGCAGTGTTGAACCAGCCATAGCTGAAACCAGAGCAGGAGAGAAAGCCATCAGGACCTGCAGCAGCCCTATGCAAGCAGCCTCCTCCTGGCCTGCAGCTTCCAAAGGCCACTGCAGCTCCAAGAGCCCAGCTGCCCCTCACACAAGCACATGGATTTCCCCCTCACTCCCCCTCTATTTACAACATAAAGCATCTTCTGATGATATACTTCCCCCCAGCTGGAGGGACAATACCTGGAGGAGTGAGAGAGGGGCTGGAATAGCCTCGAATCAGTTTAGTTGGAAGAGGCCTTTGAGATCATGGAGTCTAAGCTTGAACCCAGCACTGCCAGGGCACCACTGAACCATGGCCCTCAGCACCACATCTCCACAGCCCTGAAACCCCTCCAGGCATGGGGACTCCATCACTGCCCTGGGCAGCTTGGGACAGGCCTGCACAACACTATTGGAGGAGGGAATTGTTCCTGGATGGGTAGGCAGAGGCCAATGGGATGAGATTGAACAAGGCCAAGTGCAGGGTTCTACACTTTGGCCACAACAACCCCAAGCAGCACTACAGGCTGGGGACAGAGTGGATGAGAGCAGCCA
>WAAF01015242.1:509789-547779 GCA_013400475.1 Tricholaema leucomelas | reverse complement strand
GTTGTGCCAGGGGAGGTCTAGGCTGGATGTTAGGAGGAAGTTGTTGGCAGAGAGAGTGATTGGCATTGGAATGGGCTGCCCAGGATGGTGGTGGAGTTGCCATCCCTGGAGGTGTTCAAGCAAAGCCTGGATGGGGTCTGGTCTGGTTGACTGGACAGGGCTGGGTGCTAGGTTGGACTGGATGAGCCTGGAGGTCTCTTCCAACCTGCTTGATTCTATGATGATTCTCATGTCCAACCTAAACCTTCCCTGGGGCAAATTGAGGCTGTTCCTTCTTGTGTCACTTGTTTCTTGGGAGAAGAGACCAACCCCACCTGGCTCCAACCTCCTTTCAGGGAGCTGTAGAGAACAATGAGGTCTCCCCTCAGCCTCCTTTTCTGCAGGCTGAGCACCCCCAGCTCCCTCAGCTGCTCCTCACCAGAGCTGTGCTCTGGGCTCCTCAGGCACCCTGAGCTGCTGCTTTTTTTTGCTTGTTTGAGATGTTTCCTCTTTAATTTAAGGCAAGTGGCTGTGACAAAACAAGGCCACTTCTGCACCCAGTTTCTCACCCTCACTGCTCCTCAGCAGGGAGGTGTCTGGAACCATCCAGCCAGACCCATCCTGCCTGAGGGGAAAAGACATCCCTGACACTCCAAGAAACAGAGCACAAAGTACCTGTAACCAGGGAAGAGCTCAAGCTCCTTTGGTGTCAGGTTCCTGAACCCCAGGACAATGTTCCTCCAGGATGGGTCCTGCAGCAGGGAAAAAAGATCTCAGCTCATTCATGAACAGGAATCACCCACGGCAGGACAGAGGCTGTGGAGAAGGGCAGGACACAGACACTCAGCACGGCTGCCTTGGCTCTGCCAGCTCCCACCCTCAGAGGGCTCAGCCCTGACTTTGTGCCAATACTGAAAACCCAAACACCACGTCCCGGGCAAACTGTCACAAGACAAACTTGGAAGGATCGGAAGCGTTTGGAATATCTTCTGGGAAAAAGCATAACCCTGCCCACAGCCCCGAGGCAGCCTCTGGGCTCTGGAGCCCTTCCCAGCCGCGGCTGCCACTTGGCTCCTCACCGGCACTGGCTGCGTGAACAGGTTGTAGCCAGAGAGGAGGAACAGTCCCATCTCCTGGGCTGCAGGGGAGCCCAGCTGGCCCAGCAGGTGGTCAAACGTCTCCTTGTTCCACAGGCTGCAGCAAGAGAAAGAGTGTGGCCAGCAGGAGCAGGGCAGGGATGCTCCTCCTGTACCCAGCACTGGTGAGACCCCCTGGCTTCAGTTTTGGGGCTTTCCCTCCAGGAAGAACAGAGAGGGGCTGGAATGGGTCCAGAGAAGGACAATGAAGCTGGGGTAGGGTTTGGAGAACAGGGCTGGTGAGGAGCAGCTGAGGGAACTGGGATTGTTCAGCATGGAGAAAAGGAGGCTGAGGGGAGACCTCACTGCTCTCTGCAACCTCCTGAAAGGAGGCTGGAGCCAGGTGGGTTTGGTCGCTTCTCCCAAGGAACAAGGGATAGGACAAGAGGAAATGGCCCAGGGGAGGTTTAGATTGGACATGAAGAACAACTTCTTCCCCCTGAGGGTTGTCAAGGCCTGTCCCAGGCTGCCCAGGGCAGTGGTGGAGTCCCCATGCCCGGAGGGGTTTCGGAGCTATGTGGATGTGGTGCTGAGGGCTGTGGTTCAGTGGTGCCCTGGCAGTGCTGTGTTAGAGGTTGGACTCAATGAGCTTAAAGGTCTTTCCAGCCTTAGTGATTCCAATGCTGTATGCAAACAGGAGAGCGCTGACTCTGCAGGTGCCACGACACTGCACCTGGGCACCAGTGGGCACAGCAAGGGGCACATGGCAGCAAGCTCCTTCTCCACACTTACGTCTCCTGCAGGTTGCCATGGTCGCTCAGGTAGGGCTGCCACAAGCCTGCTGCCCCATCGCTGGTGGTGTTGGGTGTGTAGCAGTCTGCATAGACCTCCAGCTGCAGGGAGGGCACCAGGCTGTGGTACTGCTGGTGGATGCACAGGGCACTGGAGAGCCCAATCACCCCGGCCCCGATGACAGCCACGCGCATGGCTCCGGCTCTCTGCAGAGGAGGAGACGCCTGAAGGGTAGTGCTGGGGCCAAGGAGCTGCCTGGCCAAGCCAGGGATTCCTGGGGGAGAGAGCTTTAGGTGCAAGCAAGATCTTCACTGTGAGAAGAGTGAGGTGCTGGAACAGGGTGCCCAGAGAAGTTGTGGTGGCTCCAAGGTTGGCATTGTTCAAAGCCAGGTTGGACGTGGCTGGAGGTTAGGAAGATGTTCTTCACATAAAGAGTGATTGGCATGGGAATGGGCTGCCAGGGGAGGTGGTAGAGTCCCCATCCCTGGAGGTGTTTAAAAGGAGGCTGGATGAGGCACTTAGTGCCATGGGTTAGTTACTTAGAAGGGTTAGGTGGTAGGTTGGACTCGATGGTCTCAGAGGTCTTTTCCAACCTGGTTGATTCTGTGACTCTGTGTGGTTCTGTGATGGGGCCTCGAGTGACCTGGTCTAGCGTGAGGTGCCCCTGCCCATGGCAGGAGGTTGGAACTGGATCATCTTAAAGGTCCCTTCCAACCCAAACCATGCTCTGATTCTAGGTTATGGTCAGCACCTGCAGCATCCAACTTGCTGGAGCAGAGCTAGGCTGCAGGGAAGGGGCTGAGCTGCTCCTGTGCTGCCCAAGTCCTCTTCAACACCTGCACTGCAATCGTGAGTAGAGGATGTGTGGTTCAGCATGGTGCCAGACTCTGCTGCTCACAGCCCTCGTGCTTGGGGTGGCATCTCTGGCTCTACCCTTAGGCATGGTGCAACCCCTGACAAACAGCAAAGCTGCAGCTCAGCTGCCCATGGCCACACTCCTCTGCCTGGCAGAATGAGACGTGCTTGCTTCGTGCCCTGTGCAGAGCAGGGCAGAGCATGATGCAGTGGCATAGCCATTGGCATCCTCCTCTCCTTTCCCAGTGTGCCAAGGAGGAGCAGCAGGTGAGAAGTGGTTGCACACCCTCCCCGCCGTGTCTCACCATCTCCATGCCCAGTGGTCCAGCCCTGCTCTGGGGAGTTCCTAATTCTCTCCATCCCCTGGCACAGGCTGGAATCCAAAGAGGTGGGAATGAAAACCAGCAGTGGGAATCAGTGAGTATTTTCCAGGGACCAATGCCAAGTGCCATAAGGGCAAGGATGACTCCTCAAGGATTGCTCCTCAAGCTGCTGTTGCCTTTGAGGCTATGCCACCACCTCAAAGCCTTCCCAGTACCACTGCTTGCAAAGAGGGTCTCTACCCCCCTAGATCTCTTGGCTCTTCCTTTTCTTGCCTTGCAGCCTGGAGAAAGCTCTGTGGCTGGGGCAGAGAGCAGCCAAGGACTGATTCGAGGAAGGGCTGGAGGCACAGTGGTGTGGAACACCTCGGGCTGGGTCACATCCTTGGGTGCTCAGCTGCCAGTAGCACTGGTTCTGGGCAGCTTGAGTAAATTCCAGCCCATAGTTTCATTTGGGCAAGGTGAAGCTCAGCCTCTCTGCTGGAAAGGAAGCCCACAGCAGGACTGACATTTGCTGGGATGGAGGAATGAGTCATTGGGATGGCAAAGCACCGATGGCAGCAGAAAAGCCATGCTGCTTCCCATCTGCTCTGGTTGTATAACTCATGGCTGGCAAGGATCATGGCCACTTGCTGCCATGGGCACTCACCTTGGGCTGCCACTAGGTAGGTATCCACCTTGCTGGTCAATAAATTAGAGAAACACAGGCTTTTCACCAGCTTACCTGCAGAATATGTGGTCCCTGGGGCAGCTGCTGAGCTCTTCAGAGCCTTCCACACAGTCACCTTCCTATGGAAGCTTGTTTACAGCCCAGCAGTGCAAGGTCTAAGTGCCAAGGGCAGCAGGACCACAGCCCGCCCCTAGCCAGCGGGGCCGAAGTCTTTGCTCTGAACCCAAGGAGGTGGAGTCCCCTGCACCAGACTCTGTGCCCTGCTGCCAGCCAGCCACACAGTCACTCCTCTGGGGAAAAAAACCCGGGGTCACCACAGTTCACGGCAAAGTGCCACCGCTGGCCATCACCATAGTGACTCCTGGCTGCTCTGGTGGGTCCTGGGGGATGGGGACACGGGGATGGGACTCCCCAGGCACTGGATTCCAGTGGGATCTGGGAAAATGGGTTTGCAGGTGTGTCTTTGGAGGGCTGAGTCCAGGGTTTCAGCCACACGGTGCCACCCAGCATAGGTAGTGGGGGTTTGGTCCCACAGAAGGCAGTGGGGCGGCACAGGCAGGGGGATGGTGCCCGCAGCAGAAGGCTGCTTTGCCCTGAGAGGTCACCAGCTACGGTGTGGGGGGTTACCTCTGGGGCTCGCAGAGCTTAAGCACCTGGTCCCTTTTGGAAAATCACAGAATCACAGACTGGTGTGGTGAGAAAAGGACCTTTAACGCTCATCTATTCCAGTTGCTCTGCGGTGCCCAGGAGCATCTGCAGCTAGAGCAGGATGCTCGGAGCCCAAACCAGCCTGACCCACAATGGATCCGGCAGTGAAGCATCTCTCGCTTCTCCGCACCACCCGGGCCAGGCTTTCACCACCCGCAGTGTAGAGATGATCAGGATTCCACTTTGGATGCTCCGCAGAATGAGGCTCATGTGCTGCGCCATGCTCGCGTCCTCCCATGCACAGAAGCGGGAGGAGCCGCTGGGGCAGGGGATGTCACCCAAGCCCCTCGTTCACCTCGGGCACAGCTCCCCTCGGCAGGGGCAGGGGGGCAAGGCAGCCAGCCCCCTCCTGAACTGTCAAGGGCTTCGCACACAGCCAGCAAAGCCTCTTGCTCCAATTACCCCATTACTCCTCTGCCTCTTGCTTTGGGCGCCGCTGACCCCTCGCACTTTCTTCGGGCTGCTTTGAGGGATGCTCCCGCCTGCAGCGCCCCTCGGCCTTTCGGGTGCTTCACTGGGGATGCTCCAGACCCTGCTCACATTTTGGAGGGCGATGGGGATGGCGATCCCCTCCGTGCCAAAGGGAGGGACCCCCGATGGCGCAGGGCAGGGTGCCGGCCTTGCTCACCCCAACCCAGCCATCGCCCTCCCCGGGCCGGTCACCGCCCCCGGGGAAGCACCGCCCCGGGGCCGCCTCCGCCGCCGCCACCTCGCTCCTCCCCGCGGCCGGGACGGCTGCGCAGCAGGCGGGGGTTCGAGCCGGCCGAGTACTGCCCGCAGCCGCCGCCGCTTGCCGCCACCATGGCGCTGGTCACGCTGCAGCGGTCGCCGACCCCCAGCGCAGCCTCCTCGGCCAGCACCAGCGAGGTGAGCCGGGCCGGGCTGCGGGGGGCAGAGCAGGCCCCGGGGGCGGGGAGGGGGACGGGGAGGGATGAGGCCCCGCAGAGCTTCGGCCGGGCCCTGCGCAGGACCACGGCCCCTCGTGGGTCCCCAGACCCGCGGTGCTGGCTGCTCACAGCTGCCTCGGGCCACGTCGTGCTCCAGCCCCGCACAGGCCCTGGTCCTTCACGGTCTGCGCTTCGCCGACACCACGGAGCTGCTCGTCCCTTGCCTTCGTTCCCTCACGGCCGCCAGCCCCGCAGCCCTGGCTCCTCACAGCCCCTCGTCGGCCCACGCTGTGTCCCAGCCCCTGGCCCCTCGCAGTCCTCAGCCCCATAGCCTCTCGCCCTCCGCTTTCACCCCTTCCCAGCCCCTCCTGGACTCCCTGTACCTCGGGCCATGGCTCCATCCGCTCACAGTCCCCAGCCTCCTGGATCCTTGGCCCATCACAGCCGTTTGCCCTCTGCCTTCATCCCCTGACAGTCCCTCCTCACCCCCCCGTGTTCCCTAACCGTCCCCTGGCGCCATCTGTTTTCAGCCCCCTGACCCCTCACAACCCTTCTTGTCCCCAGCTCCACATCTCACAGCACCCCCAGACATCTCATCCCCTTCCCCCTGCAGCCCATCCCTGCTCTTCCTCGGTCCCAGCTGTGTGCTGCTGCCAGGCCGGCTCAGGCCCAGGCTGTCCACCCGTGTGCCCACTGCCCCACTGCCCATCCCTTCCTCACAGCCCTCTTTTCCCTCTGGCTGTCCCAAACTCCAGCCCTCCTTTGGGCAGCCCACTGCCCTCTTCTCTGCCAGCTAACTCCCCAGGCACCAAGCTGAGCCTTTGTGGAGCAGCTGTGCCTGCTGCTGGCCCCTTGCCCTTCACACTCCCTTTCTGATGCCCTACAGCCGCTGCCACCTCCTGCCCCAGGGGTGCACTGCTGGTCCCCCCGCACTACCCCTCTGTCCCTCTGCTGTAGTGGCACTGCCTTTCCCGATGCCTGCTGCAGCTTCTGCCACAGGGGTGGCTTGTGCCAGCCCTTCTCTGAAGCAGCTCCAGTCAGTTCCCTGCCACCAGACCAGCTCCCATCCCACTCCATCCCATACCTGTGCCATGTCACACTGCCTCTGGCCACTCCTCGCTGCAGCACAGCCTGCACCATGCTGCTGCCCTCGCTTCCTCTCCCAGCTCTGCTGCCCACTGACCGCACTGCCTCCCTAGTGCTCTACTCCACACATCCCTGCCCTGCCAGGACAGGCATCCTGTGTGTCCCAGCTCTGGCACCCCAGAAGCACCTTCTCCTGCCTCTGCCTGGCCCTGGGCTACTATCTTCTCTCACTACAGCTCCCACGCCTCAGCCAAACTTAGCTGCACCTTCCAGTTGCTTTTCCTTCCTCCTTGTGTATCACTTCCACCCCCTCACCATCTCTTTTGTGACCCTCCAAGCCATGCCTGGTGTTCCCCTGCCTGTCCTCCCTCCCTCTCTCCGCATCCCTTTCCCCTCCCCAGCTCTTGGCTTTGGTGCTGCCTGCCCTTGGCATCGCTTTGTCCCCGCTCCCGCCAGGTAAACAATCCTATTTGTCACCTGTCAGCTCCCTGTGACTCCCCCGATTAGCTGGGCCGAGGGGGGGTGGGGGCAGTGCTGTGAGGCTCCCAGGGGGGCCTCAGGGGTTTCCCTGGCCCTGGCTGGAGATGTGACCTGGCCCTCGTAGGGTTGTGTGTTGTGGTTTGGGCTCCCAGGGCTGCAGGGACTCAGTGTTTTGAGTTGTGTTCAGCGAGAAACTTGGAGGCAGGAGTTGAAGTTTTCAGAAGGAAAAAAAATGTCGTTGGCTTCTGGTTTGGACAGAGTCTTGTGGCCTCCTGATCTGCAGAGATTGAAGTGAGTGCTGAGCCTCTTGGAGGCAGTGGAATTAGACTGGATCCAGCTGGAGCAGGTGGGAGAGGAGTGAAAGCAGCATGACTCTCACCTCACTGTGTTCAGCTGTGTAGGAGCTGGGTGTTGGTTATTATCCTTGTGGTGGGGGCTGACCATACAATTCTTTTCCTCTCAAAAATGCTGCCCCAAACTTGTTGATCTTGTCCCTGACAGGGCCCTTCTGCCACCAACACCTGAGGCTCCCAGGGGAGGGCCTCGGCTCCCCTTTGGTTCCTCCTGGGATGAAGTACCATAAAGCCATCAACCATCCGTTTCCAAATCCATCTTTACAAAGCTAATTTCAAAGAAGGATCCCATCAGAAAGGGCCAGCTTGCCCCCTGGTCCTTCTTGCAGGGGCAATCAGGGCTCTCCAGGGTGCTTAGCTTAAGTGAATAAGTATTAGAAGGCTTTTTTTTTGGCTGGAGAATGATGATAATTTGTCCTTGTTAACTGTGAGGTCTCTGCTGCAGCCTCTCTGAACTCCTGAGCCTGAAGGAATGCATTAAATGGATGCTGTTGCCTGCAAGAGGCCATAAATCCTTGGGAGGAGAGTTTGTGCAGGCTTGCAGACTTCCATGCACTTGGTAGCTCTGCTGCCATCTCCCACTCCAGCTTCTTCAGCTCAGCCATGCTCAGCACAGTGCCGGGGCTGGGGCTGGTGCAGGGCCTGGAGCTGCTCTGCTATGGAGACAGACTGAGTTGGTCTGTTAGTCTGGAGAGGAAAAGGCTCTGAGTAGACCTTACTGTGGCCTTCCAGTATCTGAAGGGGGCCTACAAGAAAGCTGGGGAGGGACTTTTTAGGCTGTCAGGTAGTGATAGGACTGAGGGGAATGGTGCAAAACTAGATTCAGATTGGATGTTAGGAGGAAGTTCTTCACCAACTGACACAGGTTGCCCAGGGAGGTGATGGAAGCCTCATCCCTGGAAGTGTTTAAGGCCAGGCTGGATGGGACTCTGAGCAGCCTGATCTAGTGTGAGGTGTCCCTGCCCATGGCAGGGGAGTTGGAACCAGATGATCCTTGTGGTCCCTTCCAGCCCTGACAGTTCTGTAATTCTAAGTCTGGCCGTGGTGCTGCTGTCCATGCTGTGGTGGGGTCCATGGTACTGGTGAGCAGCTGCAGGTCCATGGCATTGTGTGCTTGGTGCACCCTAAAACCTGCCAGCTTGGAGAAGGTGTTCAGACCAAAGCAAAGCTGAAGCACTCAGCATGGCAGGTGGCAACCTTGTAGAAGTTAAGTTCCTTTAATATGGAATTTTGTCCAGGAGTGAAGCTGGAGAGGGTGGCTGGAAAGCATGGCTGTGAAGATGTTTCTCTTGGGAAGGAGGATGAGGTCAGGTAGCAGGCTTCTGTTCTAAGGGGAGCACATGAAATTTAAGGGGCAGCTGTTGGAGGATCTAGAACACAAGTCTCACAAGGAGCAGCTGAGCGAGCTGAGGTTGTTCAGCCTGGAGAAAAGGAGGCTGAGGAGAGACCTCATTGCTCTCTGTAAAGGAGGCTGGAACTAGGTGAGGTTGTCGTCTCCCATGAGAAAAGTGACAGGACAAGAGGAAATGGTCTCAAGTTGCCTCAGGGGAGGTTTAGGTTGGACTTGAGGAACAATTCCTTCTCCTTGAGGGTTGTGAAAGCCTGTCCCAGACTGCCCAGGGCAGTGATGGAGTCCCTGTCTCTGGAAGGGTTTCAAAGCCGTGTAGATGTGGTGCTGAGAGCCATGGTTCAGTGGTGCCCTGGCAGTGCTGGGTTAAGGGTTGGACTCAATGATTTTAAGGTTCTCTTCTAACCTCAATGATGCTGTGATTCCATGAGTCTGTCACCTCAGCAGCCATATTTGCTCCCAGGAGGACTCCCACCGTGTTGCTGCCTTCCATGCCGAGTACTTCTGCCTTCCTTTGATTTTACTGCAGCTTTTGAAGCACAAGATACAGAGAGAGTTGACCTTGAAAGCCAGGCAGCTCCTGCAGGAGATGAGCCTGCAGCACAGTCAGGGCTGAGCCTCAGCTGACAACATCCAGGACTTTCTAATATTTGTTTAAAGAGTCGGGGCGGGGGGGGGGGGGGAAGAACTTTTTCTCCTCCTTGTTGCTGCATGACAGACCCAAACAAACACAAAGGTGACCTTCCAGACCTGCCAGACCTTCCCAGAGCTGGGGAGAATCTGCTGGTTGAGGGGCTCAGGGTGTTCCTGAAGCTCTGCTTGCTGCCTTGGTCAGGCTGACTCTGTGCAGCCACTGCACAGTGTAAACAGACTAAAAATAGCAGTGGTATGTTTGTGGCCATCAGCTGCAGTCCTCTGGGATGGGCTTTCTGCATCTCTTCCCCTTCCAAATGATGAGATTTCTGCTCTCTGGCCCCTCCTGTTGTGTTTGGGCTTCCTCTCTCCTCAGCCCCAGCACTGCTGCTCTCAGGTTGTGAACAGAGCAGCTCCTTTGTCCTCCTGAATGTGAACTTGAGGATGAGAAACAACTCAGGTCCTACACAAGCAGTAAACTTCAAGCCTGAGTGTTTGTATGAAACTCTTTGCTGGTTCTTAACTCCTACAAGACTGCCTGGAAACAAATACCCCTTATGGTGGCCCTTTTTTCATGGAATCAGAGTATGGTTTGGCTTAGATGAGACCTTAAAGATCATTTAAGGTCTGTCATGGGCACGGACACTTCATGCTAGACCATGTTGCTCATCCAACCTGGCTTTGAACACTTCCAGGCATGGAGCTTCCACAGTTCCTCTGGGCAACCTGTTTCAGAACCTCACCACCCTCAGAGGGAAGATGTTCTTCCTGATCTAAATCGAGCTTCTTCCAATTTGAAGCCATCACCCCTGTTTCTCTCCATACCTTGGTGAAAGGTACCTCCCCAGCTCTCCTGTAGCCCTCTTCAGATATTAGAAAGCCATTCTAGGGTGTCCCTGGAGCCTTTTCTCCAGCCTGATGACCCCCAACTCTTAGACTCACAGAAACATTCAGGTTGGAAACCCTCCTCAAGATCACCAAGCCCAACCTAGAACCCTACTCTTTAAGATTCACCTTCAACCATAGCCCCAAGCACCACATCCAAACCACCCTGAAACACATCCAAGCTGGGTGACTCCACCACCTCCCTGGGCAGCTCATTCCAGTCCCTGACCACTCTCCATGAAAAACTTTTTCCTGATATCCAGTCTAAACCTCCCCAGCCTCAGCTTGAGGCCATCCCTCCTCTTTCTGTCTCCAGTTCCCTGTGAGCAGAGCCCAGCAGCAGCCTCTCCACAACATCCCTTCAGGTAGTTCTAGACAGCAATGAGGTCTCCCCTCAGCTTCCTCTTCCTCAAACTAGATGATGGTCAGCAATGTTAAAAAGAAGTGGTCCCAACACAGATCCCTGAGGAACTTTCTCAGCTTGTCTTCACAGCAGAAGTGCAGCAGCCCCCTGATCATCTTTGTGGCCTCTTCTGCCAGACAACCAGCAGCAGAACAAGGGGACACAGCCTCAAGTTGTGCCGGGGGAGGTCTAGGCTGGATGTTAGGAGGAAGTTGTTGGCAGAGAGAGTGATTGGCATTGGAATGGGCTGCCCAGGGAGGTGGTGGAGTCACCATCCCGGGAGGTGGTGGAGTCACCATCCCTGGAGGTGTTGAAGCAAAGCCTGGCTGGGGCACTTAGTGCCATGGTCTGTGTGATTGGCCAGGGCTGGGTGCTAGGTTGGACTGGATGATCTTGGAGGTCTCTTCCAGCCTGGTTGATTCTATTCTATTCATTCTAACAGTTGTTGTGTTGAGAGCTCCAGAGCTGAACACAGTGTTCCAGGTGAGGTCACCTGGCTGGATGTGATGTGGATTTGAAGCATTCTTGTAGTAAATACAAAATAATCCCTCAGGGTTGGTGCTGATGGAGCACCATTGCCTAAAGGCTTCTGTTCCTCCAGCTTCATGAGGCTCTGGTGTGTTGAAACTTGAAGGCTTTTCTATTGCAGGGTAATTTCTAAGGTCTTCACTTTGCTTCTTGGGTCCAAACCATCTTCCCCAGCTTTGTCCTAAGAGAGGATGCTCCTGGTCTTTATCTTCTCTCTACTTCTGCTGGACCAAAGGAGGATATTTATCTTCAAGGCTTTTTATTTGGGTCACCTTTGAATCCAGTTAGCCCCAAATTTGGGTTGGTTTGTTTGTTTTAACATGAAATTTTGTCCATATCTAATGGAGAAGTTGAAGAAGGTTGATTGGAAAGGAGAACTTTGATGGAGAGATTTGCTTTCAGGAGGACTTTGCACCAGTGCATGGGATGCATTAAGAAGAGTGTGGCCAGGGAGGTTCTTCAGCTCCTCTATTCTTTCCACCAATGCCTGGTGGAGAAGTGTCCAGTGTAATAAACATCTGCCATCAGAGCAGTGTGCTTGTCAGGAAGGAAGCAGACATAGGACTTGGTGATGGCTGGGCCACCAGCTGGGCATCATCCCAGATGTGAGACATGTCTGTGTCTCTGGGGACTTTCAAAACCCATCTGGATGTGTTCCTACATCATCTGCTTTAGCTGACCTTGCTCTGGCAGGAGGTTGGATTTGGCATTGACAGCCAACCATATCCTGGGCTGCATCAAGCAGGGCAAGGGAGGTGATTCTCCTCCTTTGCTCTCGTCAGACCCCACCTGGAGTGCTGTGTGCAGTTCTGGAGCCCCCAAGACAAAAAGGACATGGAACTGCTGGAGCGAGTCCAGAGGAGGCCACCAAGATGCTCAGAGGGCTGCAGCAGCTCTGCTATGAGGACAGGCTGAGAGAGTTGGGGCTCTGCAGCCTGGAAAAGAGAAGGCTCTGAGGAGACCTTGGAGTGGCCTTCCAGTATCTGAAGGGAGCTACAGGAAGGCTGGGGTGGGACTTTGACAAGGTCTTCTAATGACAGGATGAGGAGGAATGGGTTTAGACTGGCAGAGGGGAGATTGAAAGTGGATGTGAGGAAGAAGTTGTTTGCGGTGAGGGTGGTGAGACACTGGCACAGGTTGCCCAGGGAGGTTGTGGAGCACAGAATCACCCAATGTGATCAAAGATCACATTGGGTGATTCTGTGCTCCACAACCTCCCTGCAGGTGTTCAATGCCAGGTTGGCTGAGGCCTTGAGCGACCTGTTCTAGTGGGAGCTGTCCCTACCTATGGCTGGGGGTTGGAACTGGCTGAACTTTGAGGTCCCTTCCAACCTGAACCATTCTATGTTCAGAGCTGCCTTCCAACCCAAACCATTCTGTGCTTCTGTGATTCTCCTGCCAGCATCCAGGTGGAGATGGCCTCATTGGTGAGGTGGCAGCTCTGAGATGGCAGAGAGCTTGTATCAGGGGGTGCAGTGGAGCTGCACATCACTGCCAGGCAGGGGTTTGGGTGCTGGTTGCTGGGGCAATCCCAGGTGGGCAGTTTTGGCTGCACCCACTGAAGGCACTTGTGGTGTGCGTGGGTCACAGCATTAATTAGTGGCCAGCTCCTCATTAGCAGCCATCAGCCAGGCCAGGTCCTGCTCTCAGGTGTGTGCTGGATGGGAGCAATGTGTGTGTGCCTCTGGGTGATGCGGTGCTTCAAACTGCTCTGCGCTCTGGGGCCGGCTTGCGGGATTAGGACCTAAGAGCTTTCAAATCCCCCCTGAGCCCCTTTGTCACCTGGCACTGGCTGCTGATGGCAGCCATGGCTGGGCAGTGTCATTTATCCTTGGCACTGGAAGGAAAAACTCCAGGGAAAGCAGCCACCCGAACCCTCTTATTGCCAGGATGGGATGCGTGAAGGAGAGTGTGGCCAGCAGGTCAAGGGAGGTTCTCCTCCTCCACTACTCTGCCTTAGAGAGACCACATTTGGAGTGCTGGGTCCAGTTCTGGGATCTCCCATTCAAGAGGGGCAGGGACATACTAGAGAGAGTCCCACAGAGGCCTTGAGGATGATGAAGGGATGGAAACATCTGTCTGATGAGGAAAGGCCGAAGGACCTGAGGCTGTTTAGCCTGGAGAAGAGCAGCCTGAAAGGAGATGTGATCAATGTTTACAAATGTCTGAAGGGTAGGTGTCAAGAAGGGGCCAGGCTCTTTGCAGTGGTGTCCTGTGACAGGACAAGGGGTAGTGGAACCCAGGGAGTTCCACCTCAACACGAGGAAAAACAGAGTGGTGGAACCCTGAAGCAGGCTGCCCAGAGAGGTTTGGAGACTTTCAACATCCATCTGGAAGTGTTCCTGTGTGACCTGCCCTAGATGATTCTGCTGGGGCAGAGGATTGAACTGGATGATCTTCAAAGCCATATGATTCTGTGAAAGGGCCTGGGGATTGCTTTTAAGTGGGAGAATTGCTGCAACCAGTGTGTAACTTCCTCTCCTTCTCTCCCCTCAGCTGGAGGTTGGCAGTGATGAAGAACGTAAATTGAACGTGAGGTAAGCAGAGCAGTCTGGCTCTAAACATCATTTCTACTGTTGTTAATTGTCTGCCAGAGATCTGTGTCCTGCTCCCACAGGCAGCTCCAGCCTTCAGCTTGCCTGGGAGGAGACTGTGTGGTCTGCAGAGAGCTGAGCACTGGGAATGCTGTCCCTTATCGGTTTAGCTTTCAGCGAAGGGTTTAATGAACTGGAAAACTAAAAGAGGGTTTGTGAGGGTTGTTTTTTCCTGGTGGAAAGAAACTGGAAAGTTGCTCCTCAGCTCTGGCCACAGCACTTATATGTTAGCTCTGCTGCTCACTGAGGCTGGGGCTCTGGGCTGGGAGAGGGACACACTCCTGGCATGAGGAAGGGAGAGTTCTGCTCATTCCTGGGTGTCAGGAGTTTGACTCCTGTGATATTAGGGTGGTGTAGAGCTGCTCTTCATGCACAGGGGAGGCAAGGGCTGTGATATCCTGCTGGAGAAGATTAAGGCTTCTCTTGGCTGCTGTTGATAAAGCTGGTTTGGTGGCACCCTGACCTAATGAGGTTCACTCTAAGCCCAGCTGCTGCAGACAGCTCCTGCCCTCTAACCCTGTGTGCCAGAACCTGAGAGATGAAGTGTGCAAACACACCAGTGGCTCAGCAGGTTGAGTCTTTCTCCTTGTCACTACCTCCTACTTTAGCCTGGGATCAGCTAAAAGCAAAGCTACTGTTACTTGCACTTTGAGTTTGTTTTTTTCTTCCCTGTTTTATGCTTTGAGAGCTACTGGATTTGCTGTCACAGTCTGATGAACTGAGGCTAGGCCAAAGGGGTGTCTGTGGTTTGAGGAGCAGCAAAACCATCTAGAGTATTGACCATCTTTACCCTGAGAGTGAAATCAGAGAGCAGGAAAGCATCAAACAGCCCTTTCACACCAGAGCAGAGTGGGGTGATTCTGCCCCTCTGCTCTGCTTTGGTGAGACCTCACCTGGGCTATTGTGTCCAGCTCTGGGCCCCCATCACGAGGAGAACATGGAACTGTTGGAGCAGGTTCAGAGAAGGCTGTGAGTGTGCTCACAGTGCTGGAGCACCTCTCCAACGAAGGCAGGCTGAGAGAGGTTGAGCTTTTCAGCCTGGAGAAGAGAGGCTCCAGGAAGACCTTAGAGCTGCACTTAAGTATCTACAGGAAGGCTGGGGAGGACTGTTGAGAAGGGTCTGTGGGAACAGGACAAGAGGCAATGGTTTGAAGCTGGAGCAGGGCAGATTAGATTGGACATTAGGAGGAAGTTCTGCACAGTGAAGGTGCTGAAGTTCTGTAACAGATGAAGGCCTTGAGACATTCAAGATCAGACTTGATGTGGCCCTGGGCAGCCTGCTCTGGTTGGAGATGTCCCTGCTAACTGCAGGGGGTTTGGAGAAGATGACCTTTGAGGGTCCCCTTCCAGCCTGATGCATTCTGTGGTTCTGTGATTTGTGTCCTGGGGTGGGGAATGTGCTGGCAGGGAAGTTTGATGGCTGTCCTGCTTGCAAGCAGAGGGTCAGAAGTGTTGCATGCTTGGTTGCTGTGTGGTCTCCTGTGAACAGGCATCCACTGGCAGTGTGTAACAACCATCCTTAGCTTGGTTTCTGGAGAATGCTTCTTGTGTTGGTCAAAACAGAGCTCGGGGTTCTGGTTGTGCTCCCAGCTTTGGTGTGGGTTCAGGTTCTGGTTGTACTCCCAGCTTTGGTGTGGGTTTGGTGTACAGCTCAGGGCTTAGGCAGGAGCTGCTGAAGTCTTGCAAACCAACACATCCTTGACTCTGATGGTTTTTGCACCACTTAAGCAAGCAGTAGAGTAGCTGTAGCTGCTGCTCTTGGGGGTGTGCTTCTTGTGCTGCAAGAGGAAGCAGATCTTTATCCTCCTTCACTGCAGATGAGCTCAGTGACAACGTGCAGGTAAGTCACTGGCAGAGCATTGCGTTTGTGGCCACCTTGTGGTCACCTGCAAGCCAGGCTCTCCCTTACCTGTTTAGCTTTGAGAGGAGTGTTTAGTGAACTGGATAAATAAAAGAGGCTTTGTGGGGTGCATCTCATCTCTGACCAGAGCAGGTGTGGGGCTGGATGTGGTGAAAGTGGCCTTCAAGGCTGATCATTTTATTCTGCAGTACTGATTTTTATGTACTGAGATCCCAAGAATTTCTTCTGGCCTTCAGTCTCTTGGGTCTGCTCTTCCATGGATGATTTCCAGGGTAAGACATCATCAGATAGACCTCAAGGAGAGAGTGGCTCTTGTGCAGAACCTTTGCTGTTCTCAGGTAGAAATGTCACCAAGGACTGAATCTCAGACTCACAGAACCATGCAGGTTGGCAAAGCCCCTCAGGATCACCAAGTCCAGCCTAGAACCCAGCTCTGTAAGATTCACCTTAAACCATAGCCCCAAGCACCACATCCAAACCACCCTGAAACACACCCAGGGTGGGTGACTCCACCACCTCCCTGGGCAGCTCATTCCAGTCCCTGACCACTCTCTCCATTTTCTTAATGTCCAGTCTAAACCTCCCCAGCCTCAGCTTGAGGCCATTCCCCTTTGTTCTGTCTCCAGTTCCCTGTGAGCAGAGCCCAGCAGCAGCCTCTCCACAATGTCCCTTCAGGCAGCTGTAGACAGCAATGAGGTCTCCCCTCAGCCTCTTTTTCACACTACCCATCTCCAGCTCCCTCAGTTGTTCCTCATAAGGTTTATTCTCCAGGCCCTTCCCCAGCTTCCTTGCCCTCTTCTGGACCTGCTCCAGCACCTCCACATCTCTCCTGTATTGCAGTGCCCAAAACTGAACACAACACTCGAGATGTGGCCTCACCAGAGCTGAGTCCAGGGGGACAGTCACCTCCCTGCTCCTGCTGGCCACAGCATTTTCAATACAAGCCAGGATGCCATTGGCTTCTGTGGCCTCCTGGGCCCACTGCTGGCTCATATTCAGCTGCCTGTCTATTACAACCCCCAGATCCCTTTCTGCCAGGCAACTCTCCAGCCACACTGGAAGAAAATGTGTGGACACAGCAGAAATGGTCATTGAAGCTCCCATCATGAAAACTGGGTAGATCCTGTCCCCAGTGCTGTCCCCTTAGTGCTGGCAGCTGCACCCAGTCCATTCTCTGAGACTTTACCCAGTGCCCATGGGGTGGCAGAATTGTTCAACTTCCTCACCGAGCTGCTCAGTTCAGCTTCAACAAGCTGAGTTCTCTGAAAAAAAAAACCCAAACCCCAGAGGAGCAGGATGAGATGATGTCTGTGAGTCTTTCAGTCCTGCTCTAGCCTTGCTGGAGGCTTAGGTGACAGCTGTGCTTTGTCACATGTGCTCTGAGGGCAGGGGTTGGCAGCCCAGTGCCTGCCTTTGCAGCCCTCGCAGGTCCTGGTGGTTAGAAGGAAGGGTTGTTGGGAGCAGACCTCCTCTGGCTGCCAGCTCAAACTGTTCACCTGTACAGGAAGGACTTGCTGCTACACACACCTTCCCTGTGTGGTGGTTTGGGTGTTCCCTGCCCCCTCTCACTTAAGAAGATCACCCAGACTATACTCAGCAGCTGGAAATCAAAGAATGAAGCTTTATAGTCACAGCTTAGCACAATATCCAAGCAGGTGTGGACAATCTACACAGCTATAGACAGACACAGACAAGTTAGAAAGTAATACAGAAACACAACAGCCCTCCCAGTTGGAGGGGCTCCCAACCACCCTTCCACCTTCTTCCCACCCCTCTACCTTATTCCAGACTTTGCCTTACCTTCAAGATGAGCTTGGAGAGTCGGCCAGGGGGGTTAGGAAGCAGAAGGGTTAGTCACACAGACAGCAGGTCAGAGAGAGAAGTGCAGCCCAAGGCCAGAGAGCAACTCTGTTATCCATATTTATGTTCTTGTTTCTATCCATCTCAGCAAGCCTATGAGTGCAGTGGCCATCAGCACTGTTTCCTTTTCACAGCCTCTCATCTAATTCCTCTCACTAAAGTATCACAGCTAGGCTCAAACTAGCACACCCTGGAACTATTCAAGGGTGACCTCATTGCTGTCTACAACTCCCTGAAGGGAGGCTGTAGCCAGGTGGGGTTAGGCTCTTCTGCCAGGCAAGCAGCAACAGAAGAAGGGGACACAGCCTCAAGCTGTGCCAGGGGAGGTCTAGGCTGGATGTTAGGAGGAAGTTGTTGTCAGAGAGAGTGATTGGCATTGGAATGGGCTGCCCAGGGAGGTGGTGGAGTTGCCATCCCTGGAGATGTTGAAGCAAAGCCTGGCTGGGGCACTCAGTGCCATGGTCTGGTTGATTGGCTAGGGCTGGGTGCTAGGTTGGACTTGATGAGCTTGGAGGTCTCTTCCAATCTGGTTGTTTCTATGACTTCCTCATCCATTTTCTGAGCAGGTTATTGTCATTCATTCCTCAGAAATTCCAGGATTTTCATTCAAGACTGCATGGTTGGATCTGGTCAGTGAACTCTCTGCTTGTTTTCTTGGAGGAACATCTTGCAAGGCTATGGGGATGCTGAGTGGGCTGGGACATCTCTAATGAGGAAAGGATGAGAGAATTGGGACTGGTTAGGCTGGAGAAGAGCAGACTGAGGGGGATCTGATCAATGCTGATCAATACCTCAAGGGTGGGTGTCAGGAGGATGGCACCAGGCTTTTTGCAGTGGTGCCCAGTGACAGGACCAGGGGTGATGGGCACAAACCAGAACATCAGAAGTTCCATCTGAACCTGAGGAGGAATTTAAGGGTGCTGCAGCCCTGGAGCAGGCTGCCCAGAGAGGTGATGGAGTCTCCATCTCTGGAGACATTCCAGACCCACCTGGACGTGTTCCTGTGTGCCCTTCTCTAGATGTCCCTGCCTTGGCAGAGGGGTTGGACTGACTGATCTTCAGAGGTCTCTTCTGACCCCTGCCATTCTATGAGTCTATTTTAATGCACCCAGAGGTAGTTACTTATTAACACATTGATCTTTATCATTGTTTTAGGGATTTATGGGCAGGTTTTGCTGGAGGCAGCACTGATTTCATGGTCTGTACCCATGTTTGTGGTACTGGGACAGTGCAGGGGGGTTGGAGTACAGCAGGACAAGCTGTCTTGAGGATTTCTTTGTGAGGCCAGCAGCTCATTGCATGTTTGACAAGTCCTGGCTGCAGTGTTTCTTGTTTCCCAGTTCTTTGGTGGGAGATCTCAGGGCAGAAGCTGCTGACTTTATTAACTGTTCAAAACAGGACATTGAATCACATCCTGGCAAGGCTGCAGCATCCTGCCTTAGCGTGCTCCGTACAATGGGGAGGCAAAGTCACAGCCTGCTGGCCCTCAGCAGCTTTCTGGCCCTGTAGGTGTGGCAGGAGAAGCTGCTGGAGATATAATTAGGACCTTTTCCATTTTGTGGTGGGCTGTGTGGGGCCCTTCAAAGCCCACAGAGCCGAGGAAGCCTGCACTGAGCTGACACTTAGTTAAGATTTGGCCTTTCCAGGAAACTGCTGCTGACTTGAAGTTGAGCAACACCGAGGAGTTTACTTGGCTGGAGGTAGAGCCAGCAGCAGGAGGGCTGCCAGGTTGAAGATGTGATCAGATCCTGTTGGAAATAACACAGAAATCTCCTTTTTTTTTTTTTTTGGGTTGCCTTTTTTGCTTCTCCTTTTTCTGTGTCTGGATGAAAGCTCAGCAGTGTGGCTAAAGCCCAACCAGCTGGCCCTGCTGTCAAAGCTACTGGTCCAGGTTTCTTCTTGTTGCTGTTGTCTGCAAAAGGCCAATGTGTGGTTAGTGTTTATTTAGGTGGTAGAGCTGGGTCAGAAAAATATTTTGGTTCCAAATGCCTCTTGATTTATAAATACCTTAATCTTTGATAATGACTTGCCAAGATCTGTGAGTCAGGGATTTCTCATACAAATCAGAGCTGTGGTCAGCCTGACAGTTGAGCCCTGAGGAGGTTTTGGGAGATGATGAAATGAGCAGAACACCTTCAGAGCTGTGGCTTCTCTTTTAAGGCAGGCAGTGGTTGAGGTTTTTAGTCCCAAACCTTTACTTTCATCCCTCTGGGGCAGTTGAATCTCTGATGCAGAAGCACTTTACTGCAACTCACAAAAATCAAGAAGCAAAACAAGCCCAAAATAAGCCCAGCCTCAGGTGGATTAGGATGCAAACTGCATCTGTTATTTAGCTTTCTCTAGGATCAGGATTCTTCTCTGCAGAGTTTGCCTTTCCCCTCTGAAAGTTTTAGAGCTGCCATCCAAACAAGTCCAAAGGTGGTGAGGTAGATGTTCCACCTAAACATGAAGAGAAACTTGTTTGGTGTGAGGGTGCTGGAGGCCTGGAGCAGGCTGCCTGGAGAGATTGTGGAGTCTCCTTCTCTGCAGAGCTTCCAAACCCACCTGAACATTGTGATGCTGGGCAGGCTGCTGTGGGTGTCATTGCTTGAGCAGGGGGTTTGGACTGGATGATCTCCAGAGGTCCCTTCCAATCCCTTGCTGGGATTCTGGGATTGGGATTCCCATGCAGTGTCACTTTGCCAGCACTGCAGGTGTACAGTGGAGGCAAATTCCCCCCCTGCACCTTCACAAAAGAGAGATCCCTTCCAATCCTACCATTCTGGGATCCTGTGATCTTCATACTCTGGGTCTTAGATTTCATACTCTGGGTCTTTGATTTCCATATTCTGGGTCTTTGATTTCCATACTCTGGGTCTTTGATTTCCATACTCTGGGTCTTTGATTTCATACTCTGGGTCTTTGATTTCCATACTCTGGGTCTTTGATTTCATACTCTGGGTCTTTGATTTAGAGACAGTGATGCCTGAATCATAGAATGATTTAGGTTGAAAGTGACCTCAAGGATCATCCAGTTCCAAACCCCTGCCATAGGCAGGGACACCTCCCACTAGAACAGGTTGCTCAAGGCCTTGTCCAACCTGGCTTTCAACACCTCCAGGGAGGTTGTGGAGCACAGTATCACCCAATGTGATCTTTGATCACATTGGGTGATTCTGTGCTCCACAACCTCCCTGGGCAACCTGTGCCAGTGTCTCACCACCCTCACTGCAAACAACTTCTTCCTAACATCCAGTTTGAATCTCTTCTCTGCCACTTTAAACCCATTATCCCTTGTCCTGTCATTCCAAGACCTTGTCCGTAGTCCCTCCCCAGCCTTGCTGTAGGTCCCCTTCAGATCCTGAAAGGCCATTCCATGGTCTCCTTGAAGCCTTCTCCTCTCCAGGCTGCAGAGCCCCAACTCATGATCCAAAGCTCACTGAAGTCTAGGATAATCTCCAATGGACATTTATGGCCTTTGGATCAGCTGAGGAGAGAGAAAAACCAGCCCAGCTCACCTGAAGAAATCCTTCTTGCAAGTGAAGGCAGCTGCTGGCAGATCTGCTCACCTCTGGGGCTTAGTGTGGGGGAGCAAGGCATGCAGAAATGCAGGGAATGGAACAAACTCCCTGCCAGGTTGCTTGTTTGCCATCCCAGTGGTCACATACTGACATCCCTCTGGAGACCACTACCCGTGGAAGCTGCTCGTGTGTGGCCATCTCCCTCCTGGAAAATCTCGGGCTGCAGATGTCTGCCTCTCTCTACAGCACCAACTCTGCTTGGGGAAGATGGTTTTGGGGTAGAGGTGGGAGAAGAACAAGGATGGTGATTTTTTTTTCCCATCTTGAGATAGCCTTGTCCCTGGCTGGCAGCCTCCTGGTTTCTGGGGGGCACTGTGGGGTGCTGGCTTCCTGCCCTTGAGGAGCTGGGAGGTTGGCTGCTGTCTAACCCCACACCAGAGCGGGTGTTGAGGCTGAGCTGGAACTTTTCTCTCTCTCTGCTTTTTCACCTGGCATGTTCCACCCAGATTTATTTCACTTTATTGTCATGTCTTAGCAATGTGTCAAGGCCTCCCTGGTCTCTGCTGCCTTTTTTGGAGTGGTTCTGAAAGGCAGCAGCTGAGCTGTGTTTTAGGTTGCTGTGCCACTGCTGCCCATCCAGCTCTCAGTCCTGCTGCTTCTGCTGTTGTCTGTGTCCTGGCTGACCTTGGGAGCTGCTTTTTTAGTCCTTGCAACTATTATTCACCTTCTTTTTTTTCCAGTGGCACCCTTGGAGGGTTTCCACTTGTCTCTCAGGGCTGTCTCTTGGAGACACCACTGAGTGGGTGAAGTGAGGTGACCTCATTAAATAGTTGGAAGGATTAAACCCAAGAGTTTGACTTCATTAAATAGTTGGAAGGATTAAACCCAAGAGTTGACAGGAGGAATGCAGGAGGATCTGCCTCATATGCTGACAGCTCAGCTGGGGAGGAGGATGGGAGCAGGATCAGCTCCTGCCTGCAAGGGCAAGCGAGAGGCTCTGCCTTTGATGTGGCCCTCCAAGCCAGGAGCCTGGGGGCTAGCATCATCCCACCTCTCCTTTAGCTTGGATCACAGCTCCAGGATGCCTTCCCAGCACTCCCAGGCTTATCCTCCTCCCTCCCCATGGTCACAGAACAGCTCTGGCAACCACAGCACTCAGAATAAGTGTCTGGTTGGGAAGCCCAGAGGTTGTTTTGGGTGCTTCAGTGCAGGGGCAAAAGTGAGCTGGTGATTTGGGAATAGCTGACTTCCCTTGGGCCACCAGGATGCTGCAGGGCAGAGGGTGCACAAGGCTGGAAGGCCAGGCTGTTGTTCCTGCTGCCCAGCAGTGTGGGCAGCAGGAGCAGGGAGGAGATTCTGCCCCTCTGCTCTGCTGAGACCCCACCTGCAGTCTGGGGCCAGGTCTGGAGTCTTCAGCACAGACAGGGACCTGTTGGAGTGAGACTAGAGGAGGCCACACCAGTAATGGGAGAGCTGAAAGCCTTCTGCTGTAGGGCCAGGCTGAGAGAGTTGGAGTTGTTCAGCCTATTCAGGAGAGACCTTCTGATGGCCTTCCAGGAACTTAAAGGGTCTGATCAGAAAGCTGGGGACAGACTTCTGAGCAGGGCCTGTTGTGACAGGGCAAGGGGTGGCAGTTTGGAACTAAAAGAGGGAGATTCTGAGTGGAGGGAAGGGAGAAGTGTTTGACACTGAGGGTGGTGAGAGCCTGGCCTGGGTTGCCCAGAGGTGGTTGATGCCCCATCCCTGGAAGCATTGCAGCTCAGGCTGTTTGGGGCTCAGGACAACCTGCTCTAGTTGCAAATGTCTCTGATGACTGCAGGGGGTTGGACTCAAGGATTTTTAAAGGTCCCAAACCAATCTGTGGTTCTGTGATTCTAAGGCTGAGAGCTCTCTGTGTGCCTCTCTCTCTTCCCTGTGCCAGCTGCCACCTTCCCTAGCCTTGCTCTTTGAGTCCAGGTGAGTGTGAGCTGCTGCAGGTGTGGAGGTGTTGAAGAAACGTGTGGCCATGACACTCTGGGAGGTGGTTTGATGGTCATGGGTGGTGTTGGGTCGATGGTTGGTCTTAGAAGGCTTTTCCAACCCAAACAATTCTCTGATTCTAGGCCTGGCTGAGGTCCCCTGAGGGGCTACCACAAAGAGCTGGGCTCCATCCTAAGGCACATGTTGGGAGCCTCTGCAGGCTTAACGCCCTTCTCCCAGAGAGAGAGAAAGGTTCCTGTATAGCAGCTGGGCAGGCAGTGGTGCAGGCTGAGGTTGGGAGGAGATGTGTCCTGGTGGGACAGCAGCAGAGGTAGCAGTGGGAATCTCAGCAATGCCCTGTGCACGTTGAACTGAGCTCGGCACAGAGCTGGGCGGTGCCGTGGTCAGCCTCCTGCCGTTGTGAACTCTGCCATTCATGGGATGAGCAGGGCGGATTTCTTCTTCCTGCTGAAACAATCTCTTATTTGATTTGGCTTTTCACCATCCCAGTGCTGGGGATTCTTCGAATTTTCTTGCCTGGCTGTTTGGGAGCTTCTCTGCTGCCTGATTCTCTGCAAGCTTGCTGGAGTCAGGAGCCGTCCTGCTAATTTGCTTCCCTCTCGCTACCCATTCTCTTGGGGGGTTTCTCCAAGGGTCATGCCCTGCCCTCTGAAGGAATGCTCATGGCTGACCTGCTTCAGCTCCTTGTAGAGCTGGGGAAATCACAGAGTCGTTTTGATTGAAGACCTTTAAGATCACCCAGTCTGAACGTTCTCTAACTCTGCCAAGGCTGCTGCTAAACCACAGACTCATAGAATCACCCAGGTTGGAAGAGACCTCCAAGCTCATCCAGGCCAACCTAGCACCCAGCCCTGGCCAATCAACCAGACCATGGCACTAAGTGCCTCATCCAGTCTTTTCTTGAACACCTCCAGGGATGGTGCCTCCACCACCTCCCTGGGCAGCCCATTCCAATGACAAATCCATGGCCCTCAGCACCGCATCTTGATGGCTTTTAAACACCTCCAGACACGGGGATTCAGCTACCTCCCTGGGGAGCCTGTTGCAATGTTTGAGAACCCTTTCAGTTTCTTCTAATATTCAACCTAAACTTGAAACTGGTTCCTCTCATCCTATCACTTCTTCCTTTGGAGACCAACACCCACCTGGCTCCCCTTCAGGGAGCAGAGAGCAATGAGCTCTCCCCTCAGCCTCCTCTTCTCCAGGCTGACCAGCCCCAGTTCCCTCAGCTGCTGCTCACCAGCTCTGTTCTCCAGACCCTTCAGCAGCTTTGTTGCCCTTCTCTGGATGCACTCCAGCCCTTGAGTGTTCTTCTTGGAGTGATGGCCCAGAACTGAACCCAGTGCTCAGTGGCTGCTGGATGGCGTGGTGGCCGCGGCGGTGGCACATCATCAGCAGTCTATTGCTGTTAGGAAATCAGCTTTTGTGGGCTTCATGATGGATTTCAGTTCTGTCTTTTCCCTCTTTGTGCTGCAGCCGCGTTTGTATCTGCTGCTGTGAATGGCCTGCAGTGTCTCAACCCCTTCTCAGCATTCTTGGGCTGTGGATGTGGCCCACGCCTCTCAGCAGAACAATGCAAGCTCTGACTCCCCTTTTGTTGCTGAGCTGCTAAAACCAGGAGAGTGAAGCCTGTCAGCTCTTCCTGCCTGCCTGAGCATCTTGCTTAGCTCTAGAAAGGAGGGGGAGATGTTTGTCCCTTTGGTGAGGCAATGCAAGACCAATCCTGATGGCAATGCAAGACCCATCCTGCTGCCTGACCACCCAACCCCCCCCCCAAACAGCTTTTTGCTGTGACAGTGGCTGCTTGAGCAAGGGGAGATGTCTGCGGGTCTGAAGGGACATCAGACCTTGCTGTGGTTCACTACTTACAGAGTGAATGAGACACTGGAACAGGTTGCCTGGGGAGATCGTAGATGCCCCCTCCCTGGAAGTGTTCAAGGCCAGGTTGGATGGGTCCTTGAGCAACCTGGGCTAGTAGAAGGTGTCTTTGCCCATGGCAGGGGGTTGGAACTGGATAAGCTTTAGGATCCCTTCCAACCCAAACCTGTCTGTGATTCAAACCAGTCTATCATTCAACCTATCCTTTTATTTAAGGCATGAGAAATGAACTACTGCTACTGCAGCTCCCATTTCTTCTCAGGTGGTAGGGTAGTGTGTCACAAGGACTAGATGACCTTCAAAGGTCCTTTCCAACCCAAAACACTCTCTTCACCATGAGAGTGGTGAGAGGCTGGAATGGGTTGCCCAGGGAGGTGGTTGAGGCCCCATGGCTGGAGGTGTTTAAGGCCAGGCTGGCTGAGGCTGTGTGCAGCCTGCTCTAGGGTAGGGTGTCCCTGGGCATGGCAGGGGGTTGGAACTGGCTGATCCTTGTGGTCCCTTCCAACCCTGACTGATTCTGTTAGTCTATGATTCTATTATTCCATGTGAACAAGCAGCTTTGAAGTCCCTTTTTCCCCCCTGACTCTGTTTTGTGTCACTCAGACCCCTTCTGAAGGCCTCTCTCTTGGTCAGGAAGTGTTATCTGCTGTGCCTCCTCTCCAGCCACAGCAAGCAGTCAGGCTGCAGCTGCCGCCTGTCTTCCTGCTCTTGCTCTCCCCACATCTTCTTCCTTTTTATTTGATCTTTCCAGTTCAGTTTGTGTTGTTATTTCAGCCTGGCTGTGTGACAATCCTCTGCCTCTTAAAACCCAGCCAAGGGCTTCTGTGCTGTAGGAGCATCTGAAGGGACTGGCTGCATCCCCAAGCTGCAGCACCTTGGCGGAGAAGCGCACCAGAGCCTTCTCCAGAGCTGTGCTCCTGCTGATTTCTCTTGAGATGGCTGAGCAAGAAAAAGAGAGGGAGGGAAATGAGTTCTCTTCTTGTCAAGAGGGGCTGTGGGAAAGTGAAATGATTCATTTTGTGGAGGTTGGGAGGCCTGTTTCACAGAATCTCAGAATTAACCAGGTTGGAAAAGATCTTCAGGATCGAGTCCAACCTATCACCTAACCCTTCTAATGAACTAAGCCATGGCACTGAGTGCCTCATCCAGCCTCCTTTTAAGCACCTTCAGGGATGGTGACTATCACCTCCTCAGGTAGCTCCTTCCAATGCCAGTCACTCTTTCTGTGAGGAATTTCTTCCTGAAGTCCAGCCTAACTTCTTCCTCACCTCATCAGTCTGGACATCAATGCATCCATGTCCAAGTGGAGGCCAGTGACAAGTGGAGTCCCTCAGGGATCACTCCTGGCACCAGTCTCGTTCAGCATCTTTGTGGGTGCCATAGACAGAGGCACTGAGTGCAGCCTCAGCAGGTTTGCTGAGCACACCAAGCTGTGTGGTGCATCAGACAGGCAGGAGGGCAGGGATGCAGCCAGAGGGACCTGCACAGGCTGTAGAGGTGGGCAAAAGCCAACCTCAGGAGGTTCAACAAGACCAAGTGCAAGGTCCTGCATTTAGAGCAAGGCAATGCCAAGCACAAATGCAGGCTGGGCAGTGAGTGGCTGGAGAGCAGCCCTGAGGAGAGGGACTTGCGGGTGCTGCTGGATGAGAAGCTCAACAGGAGCCAGCAGTGTGCACTTGCAGCCCAGAAAGCCAAGCAGAGCCTGGGCTGCAGCAGCAGAAGTGTGGCCAGCAGGGCCAGGGAGGTGATTCTCCCCCTCTGCTCTGCTCTGCTGAGACCCCACCTGGAGTACTGCATCCAGTTCTGGAGCCTCTATGACAAGAGGGATGTGGAGATGCTGGAGTGTGTCCAGAGCAGGGCCAGGAGGATGCTCAGAGGGCTGCAGCAGCTCTGCTGTGAGCACAGACTGAAAGAGTTGGGGCTGTGCAGGCTGCAGAAGAGGAGGCTCCCAGGTGACCTTCTTGTGGCCTTCCAGGATCTGAAGGGGCCTACAAAAAAGCTGGGGAGGGACTTTTTAGGCTGTCAGGGAGTGCCAGGACTGGGGGGAATGGAGCAGAGCTGGAGGTGGGGAGAGTCAGAGTGCAGGTGAGGAGGAAGTTGTTGAGCATGAGGGTGGTGAGAGGCTGGAATGGGTTGCCCAGGGAGGTGGTTGAGGTCTCATCCCTGGAGGTGTTTAAGGCCAGTCTGGATGAGGCTCTGGCCAGGCTGATTTAGGGTAGGGTGTCCCTGCCCATGGCAGGGGTTGGAGCTGGCTGACCCTTGTGGTCCCTTCCAACCTTGACTGATTCTATGAAGTGGTTTCAGCAGAAGATGACCTAAAGCTGAGGGAGTCATATCAATCCCTATCAATATCTAAAGATCTATCCCACACCTTTTTCTTGTTGCTGAGCTCAGGCTGCTCTTCTCCAGGCTCTCAGCCCCAGGGCTCTCAGCCTTTCCTCCTCACAGAGCTGCTCCAGGCCCCTCAACGTCATTGGAGCCTCCTCTGGACTCTCTCCAGTAGTTCTTGGTGTCTCTTGAACTGAGGAGCCCCAAACTGGATCCAGGGCTCCAGGGATACCCAAGCAGACCAAACCCTGATTGGTTTGTGTTCTGCCTCTTTCAGCTAGATGCTGTGTGGGTTTTATTTCTTGGTCTAGCAGGAGACTGTTGGATCGACCTCAGGCTTGGCTGTGTCCCCCCAGGGAAAGTGGTTTCTCTCTACCAACTTCTGTGCATGGCTGTTTATTTTGAGCTGAGTGATGCAGCTATAAGATGTGTTTACAGAGTGTTTCCTGCTGTCCCACAAGATGATTATGTGTTATCTGAGGTTTCCCATTGAACTGGGAACCAGGATACTGGAGGGGCACACAGAGCTGCTTCCTGGGACACCCCACAGCCTGAGTCACCACTGTGGCAGAGTGAGCAGCTTAGGGAAAAGCATTCTGCAAGTGCCAGCTGCCCTCCAGCTGGCTCTGGATGGCCAGTAATGGCAGCAGCTCTGCCTCCTGTTCCAAACTTGAATGTTTTTAGCTTGCTGGCATTTGTGGACCCAGAAGGTAGCATTTTGTAACGACTGAAAAAGCTCTCTGCTTATTGTGTTCTTCAGCAGCCTGAAATGCAGTGGCTGTGTGCTGCAGCCACCTTCCTCTGGAGCTGTCCTGTGAGAGTTCAGCAGCACAAAGCCAACAGATCACAGAATCATGGAATTGTTTTGGCTGGAAGACACTTCTGAGCTCATCCAGTCCAACGGTCAGCCCAACACCACTGTGGCCATCAAGCTGTGTCCCAAACTGCCGTGGCTACAGCGTTTCTCGAACACCTCCAGCAATGGTGACTCCTGCACCTCCCTGGGCAGCCTGTTCCAATCCCTGAGCACCCCTGCAGCAAAGAAATTTTTCCTCATCTCTAACCTAACCCTTCCCTGGCACAATTTCAGGCCATTTCCTTTCATTCTATCACCTGATACTGGGGAGAAGAGACCAACCCCACCTCACTGCAATCTCTTCTCAGGGAATTGTGAGAGCAATGAGGTCTCCCCTTCAGCCTTCTTTCCTCCAGGCTGAACAACCCCACTTCCAGGATGGAACAAGGGACAAGGAAAGCAAGAGACATTGGAGCCCACTCCCAGCCATGTGGTGGTCATTGAGCACCTTCTGCTTGCCAGCCTTTGGGAGCAGAAAGTCAATCACAGAACCAAAGAATGGCTTAGGTTGGCAGGGACCTTAGAGGTGATCTTCTCCAATCTCATTGCTATGGGCAGGGACACCTCTCACCTGGACTTGGTTGCCCAAGGTCCCAGCACCACAGCTGGTTGTAGCTTCCTTCTCACACCCCTGGCTTTTCCCAGATGCTCATAAGCATCAGTTTTTACCTCCCATTGGAATCTTACTGCCATTAGTTTGGTAATCTGAGCTTGTGCAGTGGAAGTAAGACTGGTCCCCAGCTCTGCTGGTCCCAGGGCTGTGCAAAACTTGTTGGGCTCTGCCTTTATTTCATAGAATCTTCAGATTGGAAGAGACCTCCAAGCTCATCCAGCCCAACCTAGCACCCAGCCCTGTCCAGTCAACCAGACCATGGCACTAAGTGCCCCAGCCAGGCTTTGCTTGAACTCCTCCAGGGACAGTGACTCCACCACCTCCCTGGGCAGCCCATTCCAATGCCAATCACTCTCTCTGCCAACAACTTCCTCCTGACATTCAGCCTAGACCTGCCCTGGCACAGATTGAGACTGTGTCCCCTTGTTCTGGCAGAAGAGCCCAACCCCACCCGGCTACAGCCTCCCTTCAGGGAGCTGCAGACAGCAATGAGCTCTGCCCTGAGCCTCCTCTTCTGCAGGCTGCACACCCCCAGCTCCCTCAGCCTCTCCTCACAGGGCTGTGCTCCAGGCCCCTCACAGCTTTGTCGCCCTCCTGTGGACACCTTCCAGCACCTCAACATCTCTCTTGAATTGAGGAGCCCAGAAGTGGACACAGCACTCAAGGTGTGTCCTGAGCAGTGCTGAGTACAGGGGAAGAATAATTTGCGAGCTTTAAAGGAGCTGTGGTGGTCAGGATTTTCCTGGAAGGACATCCTGGGAATGGGTGGGTTGTGTGGTGCATGCCAGTCGAGCCAGGTGGAAACTGAACAGAAGCTGGCTTCTCCTGGCCTGGCTGCTGGTGGGAGGTCAGTGTGTCGTTATGGCTTGTGCCTGGAGAAAGAATTCATCAGGGCTCTGTGAAAAGCCTCCAGTGAAGAGCCACCTGAAAGACTTTCCTGTTCAGCAGCAGCTCGGAAACTCTGCACATCAAACCATGGTAGCTGTGCCCTGCCCCGATGAAGGGCATTTAGGGACTGGAGCAGGTCCAGAGAAGGACAAGGAAGCTGGTGAAGGATCTGGAGAGCCAGGCTAGTGAGGAGCAGCTGAGGGAGCTGGGGTTGTTCAGCTTGGAGAAAAGAAGTCTGAGGGGAGACCTCGTTGCCAGGTGGGGTTGGTCTCTTCTCCCAAGGAACAAGTGATAGGACAAGAGGAAACAGCCTCAAGTGGCCCCAAGGGAGGTTTAGGTTGGACATGAGGAACAATTTCTTTGCTCAAAAGAGTTGTGAAGGCCTGTCCCAGGCTGCCCAGGGCAGTGGTGAAGTCCCCATGCCCGGAGGGGTTTGAAAGCTGTGTAGATGTGTTGCTGAAGGCTGTGGTTTGGTGGTGCCCGGGCAGTGCTGGACTCGATCTTAAAGAGCTCTTCCAGATTCACTGCCTTCGGTCTGCCGTAATGCCTGTCCCATCCACCCCAGTGCTGCCATGCCACGTTGTAATGGTGAAGAAGCCACCAGGCTGTAGCTACAGTGCTGCTTTCTCTCTGGTCCTGTCCCAGGCAGCAGGAACTGCAGTGACCGATAGGATCTGAGCTGCCTTCGGAGCATGCGAGAGGAAGCAAACAAACAAACAAGTCTGGAGGAGGGAAATGATTAGACGAGCCTCAGCTGGTTTTCCCCCCTCCTGAATGGCCCTCTTTCATCAGGATATGTTAGGACAAGTGGGTTTTCAAGCCAGGATCTCAGGAGAAGACAGAGTGTTCTGGAAAGCCATCCAGTTCCTGGGTAGCATCAACAGCCACGATCCCTCTGCTCGGCACACAGACGCACGGTCAAGCTTCTGCTTCCCTTCGCTGGGCTTAGGAGCAAACAACAGAAAGAAAGATGTGGTTTTTGTGTGTGTGTGTCTTTCTTTTTTACAGCTAGTTATGAATCTTTGTGAATTTACTGACTTCTGCCTGCCTCTTGGGCCAGCACAATGCTTCTGCTGTTCAAAGAAAACCCATCCAAATTAGTATGTATAAGCCGCTGGGTTTTGCTTTCCTTCCTCGCTGCTAACAAACGCTGCTTGCTAGGGCATTTATCACTGCTGCTGAGGGTCAAAAGTTGGGGCTGTTGTTTAATGATAGGATTTTTTTTTCCCCTCCTTTGTTTTTTAGCTGTTTTTTTTCCCTAAAGGCTGGAATTTTGGTTGTTTGCTGGAGCTTGCAGGAGCGAAAGGAGGTTTCGAAGAAGCGGTCGGAATATCACGCCCGGCGCTTTCTCCCCTTTGGTGGTTTTTGTTTAGCTCAAGCTTTAGAGACTGAGAGCTAAGAGTGCTCCTCCAGCTGAGATGAGGGATGGTGCTGGGTAATGTTGCTGCTTGATGGGATGGAGAAGAGCTTTGCAAAGAGGTGCTTGGGTGCTTTTTACCTCTGCGCTGGTTCCGTCTGGAAATGGGAGCTGGTGTGGGGCTGGGAGGATGGGAGCGGTTTGGGTCACGACAAGCTGGGGTTTGTAAGGCTGAGGCTGGAGCTCAGGAAGCAAATGATTAAATGGAAAGTGAAATCTTGCTCTCAACAGGTTCTTTGGCTTTGCTTGCTGGCTCAGGGCTGCAAAGCTGCTGAGGGGACTGGAACAGGCTACAAAGCTGCCGAGGGGTCTGGAACGTCTCTCTGATGAGGAAAGGCTGAGAGAATTGGGGCTTTTTAGCCTGGAGAAGAGCAGACACAGGAGGGATCTCATCTCAGTGCTTCAAGGGTGGGTGTCAGGATGGCACCAGGGTTCTTGCAGTGGTGCCCAGTGACAAGACAAAGGGTAATGTGCACAGACTGGAACATAAGAAGTTCCTACTAAGGATGAAGAGGAACTTCTTGAATTTAAGGGTGCTGGAGCCCTGGGGCAGGCTGCCCAGAGAGGTGGAGTCTCACATCTCTGGAGACATTCCAGACCCACCTGGATGTGTTCCTGTGTGCCCTTCTCTAGGCAGCCCTTACCTGGCAGGGGGGTTGGGCTGAATGATCTCCGGAAGTCCCTTCCAAGCACTACCACTCTGACTGTGTGATTCATTTCCACTCAGATGACAAACACACTTGCTTAGTGGGTTGTCCTTCTGCAGTCGCTTTCTGCTCCTGCACAGCTGCTTTTCCAGTTGCCTGCAACTGGGAATCTTCTGCTTTGTTTTCCCCTATTGCAATCAGGAAATCTTGGACAACATCAGGCAAGGTGAACCCTCAGAGCAGCAAGGGTGAAGGTGATAATGAGAGTGATGACTGCTTCAGAGCTGGAGTTTGATGACTCAAGTGAAGGAATTGGGTGGGGGAGCAGTGAATGTTCAGCTCTTCTGTCTCGTTGGGTGCTTGTTGAGGTGTTGCTCATCATAGGGGAGCCTGAGGTTGCTCAAAACCTTTCACCCCCATAAATGTGGCCTGGGGATGGAGTCAAAAGCTATGGAGATGTGATGCTGAGGGATATGGTTTAGTGGTGACCTGGCAGTGCTGTGTTAACAGTTGGGACTTGCTGATCTGAAAGGTCTCTTCCCACCACAACCATTCAGTGAGTATCTGATGCCTTGGGGAAGGAGCTGTGCCTCTCCCAGGGTTTTTCCAGCTGTAGAAACTCCAGCCAGTGTTTTATTATGAGATAAAAGAATCTCCTTAGGGAGATCTTTGATTATTATTATTATTTTCCCAAAGAATTTATTCCCCAGCTTCTTGGGCCAGTAGTAGTTGGGAATTATCTCCTTGGGTGTTATCTATCCATCCCCTTCCTCCTGCTGGAAAAACAACTGAGTGTGTGTGAAGCTGGTGTCCAGCTGAATATCCTATAGATTGTGTTTGTGTCACTGCTTTGTGTAACTCCTGGCCCTTTTTTTTCCTCTTTCCTGGTGTGAAAGGAAGCAAGATTCTTCCTGGCTCCCTTATGGAACGAACCAGGAATCTTTGCCTGTGTAATCAGGCAGAGCAGAGCTGGTGTTTGGGATCAGAAGTGAACTCTGCGTGGCTCCTGCTCAGACCCAGCTTGCTTGTGGAGTGAGTGGTGAGTGCTGGAGTGTCGTGGGAGAAGAACTTGTTGTGATTAGAGTGCAGTGGTGCTGCTGCTCTTTTGCTGAGATGATCTGGCATTTGTGGAGCCTGGAATGTAGGGGAAGATGTTAGTTCACCTTTTAAAAGCAGCTAAGATCTCAGTCTCAGCCTGATCCACTTGTTTCTGGCAGTTTTGCACCTGGGAGTTTCAGTTGCAAAATGAGGAAGCTTTGCCTGGGAGCTTTGGTTGTGTTCTTAGAGAAGGGATGAGCTGGGCTTGCAGCAAGAGCTGGGAAGAGAGAAGTGGTGGAGTGCCCATCTCTGGAGGAGTTTCAAAGCTGTGGAGAAGTGCTGCTGAGGGGCATGGTTTATGGTGGCCTTGGCAATTAAGAGCTGGACTTGATCTCAGAGGTCTTTCCAACCTAAATGATTCCATGGTTCTCTGAAGTTCATGTCTGTCTTCACCAAAGAACTAAGGTGAATGGAGCCAGCTTGGATCAGGAACAGTGTGGCCAGCAGGACAAGGGAGGTTATTCTGTCCTTGTACTCAGTACTGCTTAGGCCATACCTTGAGTGCTGTGTCCAGTTCTGGGCTCCTCAATTCAAGAGAGATGTTGCGGTGCTGGAAGGTGTCCACAGGAGGGCGACAAAGCTGGGAGGTGCCCGGAGCACCGCCCTGTGAGGAGAGGCTGAGGGAGCTGGGGGTGTGCAGCCTGCAGCAGAGGAGGCGCAGGGGGGACCTCGTTGCGGTCTGCAGCTACCTGAAGGGAGGCTGTAGCCTAGGCTGTAGTCTAGGCTGGATGTTAGGAGGAAGTTGTTGGCAGAGAGAGTGATTGGCATTGGAATGGGCTGCCCAGGGAGGTGATGGAGTCACTGTCCCTGGAGGCATTGAAGCAAAGCCTGGCTGGGGCACTTAGTGCCATGGTCTGGTTGATTGTCTAGGGCTGGGTGCTAGGTTGGGCTGGATGAGCTTGGAGGTCTCTTCTGACCTGCTTGATTCTGTGATCTTCCAAAGGCAGAGACTTCAAGCTTCTCTTCTCCCTAGTCTTGAATAGTAGAATGAGAGGAAATGGCCTGCAATTGTGCCAGGGGAGGGTTAGGCTGGAAATGAGGTAAAATTTCTTTGCTGCAAGAGTGGTGAGAGGTTGGCACAGGCTGCCCAGGGAGGTGCTGGAGTCCCCATCCCTGGGGGTGTTCAAGAAACCTGTGGCCGTGGCACTCTGGGATGTGGTTTAATGGCAGTGGTGGTGTTGAGTTTATGGTTGGATATGGTCTTAGAGGACATTTCCAGCCCAAACCATTCCATTATTCTGAGTGCTGGGAGTCCTAGCTCCTGTGGGATCACTTGCTGCAGCATCCCCTGCAGCACACTCAGCACGGGGCATTTACATGTAGTAGTAGATGGCAGAGAGTAATTAATGAGGCTCTGTGTTTGGAGGTGTGGGGTAGCAGCAAATGGGGCTTTGGAAGCAGGGACAGTCTCTTGGGATGGGCTGAGCAGGAGGAAATGCAGCCTAAGCAGTTGCTGTGGCAACTAAAAGGTAGCTGAGCCCCTGCTGATTTTCAGCCTTGTGGGAAATGCCAGCTTCACCCCTCACATCCCAGTGCCTCTTGGTACCTTGTAATTAGGTTTGTGCTGGTGCTTGCTCTAACCACAGGTTTGGTTCTGCCTCCTCTGTAGTTTGACTCTGGAAATATCCTTGTGTGTTTGCCCAGCCCACACCACCTGCCCTCTTATCTGCAGTGTTTTCCAGGATGGTTCTGTCCAGCCAGAGCCAAGCAAAAGCTCTTTGCTATTGTGCTGCTTGTTTGTTCCCCTGAGGTTTCGATGCAGTTTCCTTTTCTCTTGTGATGTGCAGGGTTTCATCTACCCTCCCTTCCTCTGCAGCTACTGGCAGTTTATGGTTGTGTGTTTTCATTTTGGCATTCCAAGGACATCTCAAGAGCTGAGCTGAATGGAAACTGGTTGACTCAGAGCCTGATCTCCAGTCATTTCACAGGTCTAAGCCTGTAAAAAGTCCTACCTTCCACTGGTTTTAATTGATACCCAAATGATAAAGTCATTTCCAGCCCGTGACAACTCAGGCAACTGTCTTCTGCAGTGACCAGGTCATAAAATGGTGGTGGAAAATGCCCCAGGAATAGTCAGTGAATAATCCTGGAGTCATGCTGTGTGAGTGGCAGGATCATACTCCTCATGGCAGAATGCTGCTGTGTTTTGGTGAGGGGAAGCCCTTCCTTCTCCAACCACGCAGCCCTGGGCACGTGCTTTGAGATTTCCTTTCCACTGACTTCCTCTGTCCTTTGTTTTCCAGCCTCAGCGAGAGCTTTTTCATGGTGAAAGGTGCAGCCCTTTTCTTACAGCAAGGAAACAGCTCCCAGAACCAGAGAAGTCTTCAGCACCCTCACAAACATGCAGGTAGTGGATGAAATTGCCTCCTGGACCCCCTCTCTTGCTTTGCTGCTCACCCCATGCGCACAGACGAGGTGGCAGCATGGCTGGGTGGGCGGCTGACTCCTCTGACTGTCCTTGTGAGCTTTGGACAAGCTGCTGAGCACAAGCAAGTTCTCAGCCCACTTGGTTGGGGTGAGAACAGCTCATTATGGGTGAATTTTTTGGTCATTGTCTCGGAGCTGTAACTGGAGTGGAAATTTCTTCTCTGCAGGCATGGTGGCACTCTTCAGGCAGGGCAACCTGCTGAGCTAGAAGGTCTGTGCTTGAATATCTAACCTTGTTTTCTGCAGCAGCAGCTGAAATGTCACTTGTGCTTCACTGATATGATCTTTGCCTTTCCCTTTGACCTGTGGGGAGGAAAATTGGGTGTGCTGAGTCACAGGGCTCCAGCACCTCGTCTGTATTTAACAAGATCCTGATTCAGCACCTCGGGGACACTTCTCCAAGTGCTCTCCCAGCTCCCGTAATCTGCAGTTTGGGACTCTTGGTACCAGCTGACAGCATTGGGTCTTTTGGCACTACCTACTGCTGGATTTGTTTGCTGTTGCTGGTAAAAGTGAGGAACGTTTCAGCAGGATTTGGGTTATCTCCTCTCCTGCTTTCAGAAAAATCCTCTTGTCAGTTAACTCATCACCATTTGCCCTGTAAGAGTGGATCATGGTTTAAGAACAGTCTCTCTTTCTTCCCCCAGTCCCCTCCAGTGTGCCAAACTGGTAGGACTAAGTGGTAAGGAGTTGTATGGTGAGCATGCAGAAGGATTGATAGCAGGTAGGGGCTTCAAAGCAGCAGATTCTACTTCCTCAGTGATTTTATGCCTTCTGCCTCTGACAGTTTGGGCTAAGTCCTTACTGGGAAAGAAGAAATCAGATCATTGAGAGCAGGAGCATGTGGGAAAGGCACAGTGTGGTACTGTGTGTCTGCTGCTTAGTAAACACTCCAAGCACAAAGAGGGTGTTTGAATGCCAAGCTTGGCTTTGGCTGTCTTTAATTGTCAGCAATTTCACATACCCAGCAAACATCCTACGGAAGGAATTTTATCTTGTGTGGAGAGCTATGAGCGCATTACTGAGCTATTAGATGGCACTTGGGGTTATTTTCTTGTAGATTCTTTGTTCCTTTCACTTGTTTTCACTGAGCAGAAGTGCAGCCACTGCTCTACAGCCTAAAGGACCTGTTGCAGAGCAGTATTTTGGGGTAGAAGGGATCTGTAACCCAGAGGCAAAAGAGATGCATCACCCAAACAGTTGCTCCTGCAGCCCTTCCTCCTCTAGGAGGAGGATGTACCCTCCATAAGGGCAGTGGGATTTGTCTCCCTTTTTCACAAGCCAAAGCTTTTCTTCTTTGTTCCTGTCTTTTTCTAGTCAGTTTTTCCTCCTGCCTCCCTCCCCCTTCCTCTCCCTCCCTGCTCTCAGTGCCTCTTATCTTCCTGTCTTCCCCCAGATGCTCTAACAGGAGGAGTGTCATCATCTGTGCCAGTCATGGGTGGGCTCAGTAGATTTGGTAGCTTCCAGATACCCTGAGGTTGAGGTCTCACAGCCAGCTAACTCTCGTCCAAGCAGCTGACTCTTGGTAGTATCCTCCAGGACAGCAAAGTTAACTCCCTTAGCTGATCTTTTTTTGCTTGCAAACATCCCATTTCACTGAAAGCCACAGCTCTGCCCATTCTTAGTGCAGCAAGAGGCCCTTGCTGATGATTTCTTTTGCTTTCTCTGCAGGTGATTTGCCTCAGCACCTCCAGGTGATGATCAACCTCCTTCGCTGTGAGGACAGGATTAAACTGGTAGGGGAAGATGCAGTTTGGGGCTCCCTTTTCTGTTGGAGGTGTTTGAACCAGACCTGTAGAGGTTCAGGAAGAGCACTGGCAAATCTTAGGTCTCAAAGAAAGCTTAACTCTGCTGGCTGCCAGATCTTCTGTGTTTTCATAGAATCATAGAATCCACCAGGTTGGAAGAGACCTCCAAGCTCATCCAGTCCAGCCTAGCACCCAGCCCTGTCCAATCAACCAGACCATGGCACTCAGTGCCCCAGCCAGGCTTTGCTTCAACACCTCCAGGGATGGCAACTCCACCACCTCCCTGGGCAGCCCATTCCAATGCCAGTCACTCTCTCTGTGAACTCCTTTTGCCCTTGGACAGGAGACTGCTCTGTCTGAAGTGGTTTTGTTTAGTTAGATTTCATTTCCCAGGTAGCTGGCAAGCACCAGCAGAGGAGAAGAGACAGGAGCTTGTTGGTGCTGCTGGACTCTCTAAAGTCATTCTTGAAATTGCATCCAAATGTGGCTGACCCAGGCCTTGGTGAGGCTTTCAGCAGCCTGGTCTAGTGGAAAGTGTCCCTGTCTATGGCAGAGAGATTGGAACTAGGAACTGGTCTTTAAGATCCTTTCCAACCCAAACCACTCTTAGGATTCTTCTAAAGAAATCTGCAGCAGCTCTCAGAATTAATCACAGAATTAGCCAGGTTGGAAAAGACCTCTGAGGTCATCCAGTCCAATGATCACTGCAGAGAAACCGATTGTGCCCCTCAGCACCACTGACGTATTTCAGTGGTGGCCTGTGAGTGGAGAATCTGCCTCTGTTCTCAGGTCAGTCCATAACCTATCTGTCTGTCTGAACTTCTTCAGAACAGACCTGCAAGTTGCACTTGGGAGTAGCTCCCTGAACCAGGGCAGATGACCTGGGCTAATCTCCCCTGCTGGCAGCCAACCTTGCTGCAGGACAGACCTGCCTGCAGCTTTCATACCGCAGCTAAATAAAGCTTTTGGGCACAATGGCACCTTCAACATCAGGCAGCAGTGGAAGGAAGGATGATCCCAAAGCTGGTTTGCAGGGCTTGGATGCTGTTCTTTGTCCCCAGGCTGTCCGTTTGGAAAGCGTGTGGACAGACCGCGTGCGGTACATGGTGGTGGTCTACAGCAGCGGGCGGCAGGACACCGAGGAGAACATCCTGCTGGGTGTGGACTTCTCCAGCAAGGAGAGGTATGGCCAGGGCAGGCAGGGCTCTTTTGGGGAGGGGGCAAGCAGGGCTCTTTCGTGGGGGAGGGCAGGCAGGGCTCTTTCGTGGGGGAGGGCAGGCAGGGCTCTTCTT
>WAAF01015242.1:423206-509400 GCA_013400475.1 Tricholaema leucomelas | reverse complement strand
GCGCGCGGGTTCTAAAGGGGGCGGGGGGCAGGGAGAGCTCCGCTCGGGGGGGAGGGGAGGCGGGTCCGTTCGTGGGGGAGGGCAGGCAGGGCTCTTCGTGGGGGAGGGCAGGCAGGGTTCTCTGGAAAGCCTGTCAACACCAAACAGGCCTCAAGCAGTTTGGTTTACATCTGTCTGCAAATTCTAGGAAGAGTAAGAACATCTCTTGAGTTTTCTGATCAGTTCTGAGAGCAAGAAGGGGATTTTTTGTTCCCAGAAAGCTTTCAGTCTCCTTAAATCTCTGGGCAGTTGTGTGGCATCATATGGGAGCCATCTGTAGTGCTGTGACATCTACCTCATCTCTAGTGGTTTGGTGTCTGCTCACTACAAAAATGCTCTTGCAGACACAGCTGCAAAGCTGGAACTTAATCTGTCCACCAGACTTGAAGCTTTGTTGATGGTCTGATGCAATGGAGCTGGTTTGAGGGAGGGGAGCTTAGCTGCCAAATAACATCAAAACACAATACTGCAAAAGCACCTCCAAAACCAACAAACAAATGTGTCAGGAATGAGCTGTTTCTTTTGTCTAACTGATAAGAGCACATAATATTTGGAGAGGCAAATAAAGTATTTTGTTATCACAGCCCCTCTCATGTTACTCCAGTTCTAGGTGAGGAAACCAAGGCAGAAAAGCTCTTGGCTTGGAGAGGCAGAGCTGGGAGATAGGAGGCAGAGCTTCCAGCTCCTTGTTTCTGCTGCCATGTTATGCTGGCACAGCCACTGGGACTTGAGGTTTCTTTTTGGCCAATCTTCATAGTCTAAGTTGAAAGTTTGAAGGGAGCATTTGCACTGCAGAATCTGGGACAAATGTGAGACCACCTTCCCTGGAACTACTCAGGGGTGACCTCATTGCTGTCTACAGTTACCTGAAGGGAGGTTGTAGCCAGGTGGGGTTGTTCTCTTCTGCCAGGCAAGCAGCAACAGAACAAGGGGACACAGTCTCAAGATCACAGGATATTAGGGGTTGGAAGGGACCCAAGGAGGTCGAGTCCAACCCCCCCATGCCAGAGCAGGGCCACACAATCTAGCACAGATCACAGAGGAACACATCCAGACAGGCCTTGAAAGCTTCCACAACCTCTCTGGGGAGCCTGTGCCAGTGCTCTGTGACCCTTAAGTTGTGCCAGGGGAGATCCATGCTGGATATTAGGAGGAAGTTGTTGCCAGAGAGAGTGATTGGCATTGGAGTGGGCTGCCCAGGGAGGTGGTGGAGTCACCGTGCCTGGAGGTGTTGAAGCAAAGCCTGGATGAGGCACTTAGTGCCATGGTCTGGTTGATTGGCCAGGGCTGGGTGCTAGGTTGGACTGGATGATCTTGGAGGTCTCTTCCAACCTGCTTGATTCTGTGATTCTATTCCAGGCCAGGTTGTTTAAAGCCCTCAGCAACCTGATCTAGTTGAAGAGAATCTAGAGAGAATGCCCTGGGTTGGAAGGGACCTTTAGAGTTCATCTAGTCCAACCCCTCTGCAATAAGCAGGGTCATTGCCAACTAGATGAGGTTGCTCTGAGTTCCATGAAACATATAACCTTGAAAGTCTCCAGAGTTGGGGCCTCCACTGACTGCAGAGGGGTTGGACTAGATGACCTTCAGAGGTCCCCTCACACCCAAACCACTTTATGGTTCCAGTGATTTGCTTCCGGTGCTTATTGATGTGAGACAGGAGGAGAGATGGAAAAGTTGTGACAAATCCATCCTCACTGTAGCTGCCACTTCCATTCCTGTCTCCCCTGAAAGCCGATTTTGTTGTTAATAAAGGAGGAGTCTCACACATAAAGAAGTCAGTTTGCATTAGCAACTTCCTTCAGTCACTCATGAAGCTGAAATAGCACTGCTGAGCTGGAAGTGTTCTGCCTGCTGACAGTTGGACTGGTCAGGCACTTTTGTGGGTTTGATTCCTTCTACATGTGTTTAATAGAAGCCATTTTTAACTCACAAAGCCTTCAGGTCCACGTTGCCCACTTGTGTGTTCAGGCTGGCTTGCCACATCCTTTGACCTGCTGCAGAAAGTGGCTGAAGGCTTTAAAAAGAAAGGAGAAGAGCAGCCTAAAACCTGAGATCTTTGCTAAGTGGCTGTTGCTGGGCACATCCCAATCTCCTTTGAAACTTTTAGTATCTCAGTGGCTTAATTATTTACTGCTTGAACATTTCTGGCCCCACTACAGAATGGTTCTCTTGCCAGACTGCATCTCTGGGTTAGGCAAGCTCATTAAATCTGGTTTTGTCTTCCTAGCAGCCAGAAGGGTGAAGTGACAATCAGAGTCCTTTGAAAGGCCCCTCAGGTTCTCTTTGGGAAGGGTGGGTGGCTGCTCTGCCACCTACCAAGTTTTATTTGCTGCCCTGCTTTAGTGAGCTGGATCTCTGCAGCCACAGTGCTGGGATCTGCTTTGGTGTTTGTTGTGGGACCTCTGGAACAGGTTGCTCAGAAGTTGTGGAGGCTGCATGCCTGCAAGTGTTGAAAACCAGGTTGGATGGGGCCTTGAGCAACCTGGTCTAGTAGGAGGTGTCCCTTCCCATGGTAGAGGGTTAGAGCTAGAAGATCTTTAAGGTTCCTTCCAGCCCAAACCAGTCCATTGTAGGACTCAATGATCCTAGAGGTCTTCTCCAGCTGAAACAGTCCAATGATTGTATGTCCTGTTAGGGAGCTGCCTTGTGCTGAGCTGATGGGAGTGAGAGAGCAAGGATGATGGAGTGACTGTCCCAGTGCTTTCTAGCAGGCTCTGGAGGGGGAGAGAAGAGCTGATGATTTTAGTTCTTGCTTCTGTGACGTTTCTCCAGCCCTGTGGAGCAGTCAGGGTGCTAATATCAGAACAGACCCTTAGACTGCAGCTGCCTGCCTGTCTCTAATGACCTTGGCCTTGGACAGGAGCAGGAATTGGTAGAGTAAGGCTTGAAGCCTTGAAAAATTCAAGAGGATTGATAATGCAGGGTATTGGCAGGACCAGGTATTTACCATCCTGTGTAACAATCTCTCTTCCAGTAAAAGCTGCACCATAGGGATGGTTCTTCGTCTGTGGAGTGATACCAAGATCCACCTTGATGGAGATGGGTAAGAAAGGACATTAAAAAGATACATTTTCTTGTCCTTCCCTGCTTAGGGGCTGCTCTGGGAATGATTTTCCATCACCTTGTGTGTGAAATTCCAATTCTGGATTCGTGGTTCCTTATTCAGTCTTGTTGCCCTCCAGCTCCTGAGTGGAAGCTTGGCAACCCACTGAATGCTCTCTGAAATCCCAGTAGAGGAGCTCTCCTTCCTGGCAGACACTGCTGGGAAGGATGCCCACTTACCATTCTTCTTTTTGGGGGGGAAGATGATGGAAAATTGGTGGTAGAAATTCTCATTCCTGGTTCCTGTTGTCTGGCAGTGCCCCTGGAGCTGCCTGGCAGTAGGCGCTTGTAGAGCGCAGCTCAGGATGATGCAGTGTAAGAGCCTTCACAGAAGGGGTTCTCAGGCATTGGGACAGGCTGCCCAGGGGAGTGGTGGAGTCACCATGCTTGGGGTTGTTTGATCACATTCTGTGACTCTGCTCCACAACCTCCCCAGAGGTGTTCTGTGACTCTGCTCCACAACCTCCCTGGGCAACCTGTGCCAGTGTCTCACCACCCTCACTGCAAAGAGCCCTTTCCTAACATTCAGTTTGAATCTCCCCTCTGCCACTTTAAACCCATTACCCCTTGTCCTGTCATTACAAGACCTTGTCAATAGTCCCTCCCCAGCCTTCTTGTAGCCCCCTTCAGATACTGGAAGGTCATTAGAAGGTCTCCTAAAAGCCTTCTCTTCTCTAGGCTGAAGCCCCCCAACTCTTGTAGCCTGTCCTCATAGCAGACTCTTGTAGCCTGTCCTCATAGCAGAGCTGCTGCAGCCCTCTGAGCATCTTCATGACCTCCTGGACTCATTCCAACAGTTCCATGTCCTTCTGTGAACCTATGAAAGGTCTCTTCCAACCTCAACAATTCTTTGATTCACTTCTGACTGGATTTTCCTGTTCTCTCTCAGTGGCTTCAGCGTGAGCACGGCCGGGAGGATGCACATCTTCAAGCCGGTGTCGGTGCAAGCCATGTGGTAAGTGTGCTTGATTGGCTTGCTTAGGAAAGAGGCTGGCATCTCTGGGACTAAATCAAACCCAGGCAGGCAACCTGTGTTCTGGCTGTTGCCATCGTTGGTATTTCATGAGCTGCTGCTTCCCTGGATCAGCAGGTGGCTGTGCTGTAGAGGGACTGTGAGAGCATTCATCCAAACTCAGGGTCTTCTGCTGCTGGCTGGAGCAGAGATGTGCTCTTCAGTGTTTGGGAAGTGGGACCAGTGAGATGAAGAAATATGGAAAACCAACTTCAGCTTGAGCTGGGCACCTGGAGAAGTGGGGCTGTGTGACCCTTCAATGAGGTCAAGTGCAAGGTCCTGCACCTGGGTCAGGGCAGTACTTGCTGTCAATCCAAGCTTAGGATGAGGGGCTGGAGAGCAGCTCTGGGTAAAAGAGGGGGATTTATCTAGGAGATAAATAGTTGGACATGAGCTGGCTCTGTGTGCTCCCAGCATGGAGCCAACCCTGCCCTGGGCTGCTCCCCAGCAGGGTGGGCAGAAGATTCAGGGAGAGGATTCTGCCCCTCTGCTGTATTCTGCTGGGACCCCACCTGCAGTGCTGGGGCCAGCTCTGGAGCCCTAAGTACAGCACAGAGTCCCGTTGGAGTGGGGCCAGAGAAGGCCACAGCAGTGATGGGAGGGCTGGAAGGGCTCTGCTGTGAGGCCAGGCTGAGAGAGTTGGGGTTGTTCAGCCTGGAGAAGAGCAGGCTCCAGGGAGCCCTTCTGGTGGCCTTTCAGTGCTTAAAGGGAATGATCAGAAAGCTGAGGACAGACTTGGAACTAAAAGAAGGAGATTTAGACTTGAGATAAGGAAGACATTTTTTCACCCTGAGGGTGGTGAGAGCCTGTCCCAGTGTGCCAAGGGAGGTAGTAGATGCCTCATTCCTGGAACCACTCCAGGTCAGGTTGTTTGAGGCTCTGAGCAACCTGCTCTGGTTGCAGATGTCCCTGTTGGCTGCAGGGGGTTGGAATCAATGACCTTAAAATGTCCCTTCCAACCCAAACCATTCTGTGATTCCATGAATTCCTCAGGCTGCAAGCCCAGTCTGTCTCCCCTCTGCATATTTATCTGCCTGGCTGCAGGAGGAATCTCAGGCCCTCTTCCCAGTCCCATGGCATTCCCTGTCTTCTGCCTCATTCCTGGGGCCAGGCTGAGGTTCCTGCCTTACAGAAACTTTCCATGCTGCCCTGGATGCCTGTTCACCTTTCAGCTCCTGTCACCCCTCCCTTCTGCAGGGATTCCAAAACACTGAAGCAGAGGTGGCTGAATCAGCAGTGGCCATGCCAGCAAATTCCTCCTCGAAGAGGCTGCTACCCAGCCCCACACAGAACAAATGCATCTCACTGGGCTTGGACACTTTGCTGGCTGCTGTTGGAGCCTCAAGAGATTCTTGTCCTTGCAGCATCTGCTAGGAAAAGATAGAGATCATAGAATCACAGAATGGTTTAGGTTGGGAGGGATCTTCAGGCACATCTAGTTCCAACCCCCCACCATGGGCAGGGACACCTTCCACTACATCAGGTTGCTCAAGGCCTCATCCAGCTTGGCTTTGAACACTTTCCACCTCCTTGGGCAGCCTGTTCCAGTGTCTCACCACCCTTGCTGTGAAGTATTTCTTCCTAATCTCCAGTCTGAATCTCCCCTCTTCCAGCTCAAAGCCTTTGTCCCTCATCCTGTCAGTACAGGCCCTTGTAAGAAGTCCCTCCTCAGCTCTCCTGTAGCCCCTTTCAGGTACTGGAAGGCTGCTCTAAGGTCTCCCTGGAGCCTTCTGTTCTCCAGACTGAACAGCCTCAACTCTCCCATATGGGAGCTGCCCCAGCCCTCTGATCATCTTCGTGGCCTCTTCTGGTCCTGCTCCAGCAGATGCAGGAAGTCATAGAATCATAGAATGGTCTGGGTAAAGACAGAAATAAAAGTCTTGTTCCTTGTCAGTTTGGACCTCAGCCCCTCCTGCTGGCAGCCTTTGTTGTGGTGAATGCATTCAGTGCAGTGACAGCAGCAGAGCACTGCCTTCAAATAAAAAAAACAATGAAAAGGGAAAAGGAAGGGAAGGAAAAAAAGAAAGGGGGAGGGAAGGAAAGAAAAAGTAATGTTAGAATTTACAAAAACAAATGACCCAATCTGGGCCTTGTCCCTAGAGCTGTGTCAGGGGCCAAGAATGTTGCTAAATATGCATTTGACTCCTTGCTGAAGGTGGTTTGAAAAGGATCCATGTTCTTTGTTTTCCTTTGGTCTGGCTTTGCTCATTAGCTAATGGTTAGATCCCAGAGCCCCTCAGTCCTGTTAATCAGGAGAAGATTTCAGCCTCTGCCTTGGAATGACTCTTGAGGAGGCCTCCAAGGCACTGTTTTGTGCCCTGTTTGAACTCTGATACAAAAAAATATTCCTCAAAACCCTGCGACAAACTTCTTCAGCCTGGAGAAGAGGAGGCTGAAGGGGAGACCTCATTGCTCTCTACAAGTCTCTGAAAGGAGGTTGCAGTGAGGTGGGGTTGGGCTCTTCTCCCTAGTGTCAGGTGGTAGAACAAGAGGAAATGACCTGAAGTTGTGCCAGGGGAGGGTTAGGTTGGAGATGAGGAACCATTTCTTTGCTGCAAGAGTGGTTAGGGATTGGAACAGGCTGCGCAGGGAGGTGCTGGAGTCATCATTACTGGAGATGTTCAAGAAACCTGTGGCCATGGCACTTGGGATGTGATTTGCTGACCATGGTGGTGTTGGGTTGAAGGTTGAACTGGATGATCTTCTACAGGCTGCCCAGGGAGGTGCTGGAGATGTTAAATAATCCTGTTCCCCTGGCACTTAGGAACATGGGTTAGTGGCCATGGTGGTGTTGGGTTGAAGGTTGAACTGGATGATCTTCTACAGGCTGCCCAGGGAGGTGCTGGAGGTGTTAAAGAAACCTGTGGCCATGGCACTCAGGAGCATAGTTTAGTGGCCATGGTGGTGTTGGGTTGTGGTTGGACTTGGATGATCTTCTATGGTTCTGAATGAAGGTGAACATCTCTCAAACCCTGTTCTGCCTGTTCCCTGCTGCTCACTTCTGCCCACCTTTTGTCCTCCAGGTCTGCTCTGCAGATCCTCCACAAAGCCTGTGAAGTGGCGAGGAGATACAACTACTTCCCGGGCGGGATGGCCTTGGTCTGGGCCACATACTATGAAAGCTGCATCAGCTCTGACCAGAGCTGCATCAACGAGTGGAATGCCATGCAGGACCTGGAGTCCACACGCCCTGACTCTCCAGCCCTCTTTGTTGACAAGTCAGTTCTGAATTGTGTTAGAATCTGGCCTGGCTCCTGAGCAGAATTCCCCCTTCTCCCTTTTTGATCCTCTGCTGCTCCATTCCCTTTCTTTCCATAACTGCCTTCAAATATTTTTCTTCCATGACTCTTATCAAAATGGCTTTTAAAACCAAGTCTTTCCCACCACCACCCCTCTGTATTCTACAAGTTGCTGCCACCTTGGAGACATCATTGCTGTCTACAGCTACCTGAGTCTAACCATTATCAGCACTTATCCTGGCCTGGCTCAGGAGCAGTGTGGCCAGCAGGACAAGGGAGGTTCTTCTGCCCACGTACTCTGCACTGGGCAGGCCACACCTTGAGTGCTGTGTCCAGTTCTGGGCTCCTCAAGTCAAGAGAGATGTTGAGGTGCTGGAAGGTGTCCACAGGAGGGCGACAAAGCTGTGAGGGGCCTGGAGCACAGCCCTGTGAGGAGAGGCTGAGGGAGCTGGGGGTGTGCAGCCTGCAGAAGAGGAGGCTCAGGGCAGAGCTCATTGCTGTCTGCAGCTCCCTGAAGGGAGGCTGTAGCCAGGTGGGGTTGGGCTCTTCTGCCAGGCAAGCAGCAACAGAACAAGGGGACACNTCCAACCTGGTTAATTCTGTGATTCTGTGTTTAGTGTGGAGAAGAAAAGACTGAGAGGGGATCTAATCAATGTCTATAAATATCTGAAGGCTAGGGTCAGGAAGGAAGGGACAGGGACAGCCTCTGCTCACTTATACCCTGTGATAGGACAAGGAGCAATGTCTGTAAACTACAGCAGAGAAAAGTTCCAGCTCAACATGAAGAACTACTGTAAGGGTCACAGAGCACTGGAACAGGCTCCCCAGGGAGGTTGTGCAGTCTCCTTCTCTGGAGACTTTCAAGACCCATCTGGATGTGCTCCCATACAACCTGTGCTAGATTCTATGGTCCTGCTTTGCCGAAGGGGTGGGCTTGAAGATCTCCAAAGGTCCCTTCCAACCCCTAACATCCTGTGGTCTCCTTTGGATCTCCTCAGGCCAACCGAACGGGAGCGAACAGAACGGCTGATTAAAGCCAAGCTCCGGAGCATCATGATGAGCAAAGACCTGGAAAATGTGACTTCTAAGGAGGTAACTATAAAAGTCTCTGCTGGCTGCTGCTTCCTGCTAGGCTCCCTTGCCAGAAGGTGCTGCACTAATGACTGGGTGGCACTAGTTTTGGGGTGTGTGTTTCCAACTTGTTCCATGAAGGCTCCACAGTTTGGCTGTCCCCAGCAGGAAAACTGGGCTGATACCAGCATCTGAGTGTGTTCTTCACGACCTCAGTAAGGAGCATCTGGTCTGCAAGTGCACAGGGGAGGGATCTGGAGAACAGAGCAGCTTGAGGGAGCTGCAGTTGGTCAGCCTGAAGAAAAGGAGGCTTAGGGGAGACCTTCTGGCACTCTCCCAGCTCCCTGGAAAGAGGCTGGAGGCAGGTGGGTGTCAGTCTTGTCTCCCAAGTGATAGGACAAGAGGACATGGCTTCAGGTTGCCCCAGGGGAGCTTTAGGTTGGACATGAGAAACATGACAAAATGAGTGGTTAACCCTTGTCCCAGGCTGCCCAGGACAGTGGTGGAGTCTCCATCCTTGGGTGGGTTTCAAAGCTGTGTAGATGTGGTGCTGAGTGCCATGGTGACCTGGTGATGCTGGGTTAAGGGTTGGACTTGATCTGAAAGGTCTCCTCCAACCAAAATGTTCTTTGATTCTCTCCTATGTTGGTGCCTGGCTGTTGGCCAGCAAAGTATCATCAGAGATGATGCCTGCATGACAGTTGGTTGGAGCATGTGCAGACATCTCCAAGCAATGACTTTGCAGCCACTTGCTCCTCGCTGCATCCCTGCGAATTGCACAGGCAAAAGCAGCAGCACCCAAAAGCTTTTGAGGCCTCTTGGCTGCATTAGATGAGTGCCCTGATCTTTACTTCCTCCTGGACAGTGCAGAGCTAAGGAACTGAAGAAAGAAGACACCCACATTTGAAGGTGTTATTTTCTCTGCTCCTCAGCAAGTGTGAGGGGGGCTTGCAGAGAAGGTTTCGCTGGGGTGAGCTTAGGGGTGGAAAACCACAAGTCAAGGCTGAAGCTCAGTTTGGATTCATCCCACGGGCTGGTGGAACATTCAGAGCAAATAGAAATAGTTCTTTTGGGGGATTTTGTTTGTGTTTCAAGGGAGGCTTTTAACAGCAGGACTTTGCTTTCCCAGGCTGAGCACTGCAGGCTTCAGATAGGCTCTTGTGTGACAGTTACGAGGGGTAGGCGCGAGCTGAGAACTCAGTCTGGCTCTCTGCTTGTTCTTCACTCCAGGTGCAGTCAAGATGCTTTGACTTTGCTGCAGCCTTCTTCCAGGCTGGGTTAAACAGAGCTGTGCTCTGTCTTGCACCTTCCTGAAGCTGAGGTGCAGCAGAGGGCTGTAGGTTTCCCCATTCAAAAACGGGAGAGTGCTGGAGATGTCTCTTTTGTCCACTACTGCTGCCTTCATTCACTCTTTGCTTCTAATGGGTTTCACTTCTTTTGCCCTTTTGGGGGAAGAAATTGTTCCTCGTGTCCACCCTAAACCTCCCCTGGGGCATCCTGAAGCTGTTTCCTCTTATAGAATCAACCTTGTCTTACCACTTGTCTTATCACAACACAAGAAGGACATGGAACTGTTGGACCGAGTCCAGAGGAGGGCCATGAGCAGCTCTGCTATGAGAACAGGCTACAAGAGTTGGGGCTTTTCAGCCTGGAGAAGAGAAGGCTTTGAGGAGACCTTGTAGTATCCTTCCAGTATCTGAAGGGGACCTACAGGAAGGCTGGGGAGGGACTATTGACAAGGTCTTGTAATGACAGGATGAGGAGGAATGGATTTAAACTGGCAGAGGGGAGATTGAAACTGGACGGAAAAGGTTCTTTACAGTGAGGGTGGTGAGACACTGGCACAGGTTGCCCAGGGAGGTTATGGAGCACAGAAGCACCCAATGTGTTCTTTGATCACATTGAGTGATTCTGTGCTCCATAACCTCCCTGCAGGTGTTCAATGCCAGGTTGGATGAGGCCTTGAACAGCCTATTCTAGTGAGAGGTTTCCCTGCCTATGGCAGGGGGTTGGAACCGGATGAGCTTTGAGGTCTCTTCCAACCTAAACCACTCTATGATGGTCCCTTAGAAGAGACCAACTCCAGATCTGTAGAGAGCCAGAAGGTCTCCCTTCAGCCTCCTTTTCTCCAGGTCTTGTTTTCTTTTCCCTCTCAAACTAATCTTAACAAGCAGGTACCTCAAAAGACATGACTTTGTTTTTTGTGCTTAGACACAAATAAAACAAGCCTGAAGCTTTACTTGCAGCTCTTCAATCTGAGGGCTTAGGGATACTTGGAGAAATGCCAGGGAGTTTGATTCCTTGTTTCCCAAAGGTCAGGTTCCTCTTGCTGTTGTTAATGAAGTACAAGACAAGAGTGTTGCAGAGGAGTGCCAACCAACGTTCCCATTCAGCAGGCATCATTCTAGGTGGCATCCTTTTTGTTGTCTGTTCCCCCTCTCCCAGATCCGAAACGAGCTGGAGAAGCACATGAATTGCAACTTGAAGGAATTCAAGGAATTCATAGACAATGAAATGCTGCTCATCCTGGGGCAGATGGACAAACCCTCTCTGATTTTCGATCATTTATATCTGGTAAGCTGTCCCCTTGGGAGCTCCACGACAGCAGGAGGGCTCACGGGAGTTGACCTGAGGGATTTGGTTTAGTCAAGGACTTGTCAGTGTGAAGCTAATGATTGGACTTGATGAGCTTGAAGGTCTTTTCCAATCTAAGAAATTCTGTGATTCTGAGTCACTGGGCTTGGAGGAAGCTGGGGCTGGTGTCAGGCTGCCTTGTGCAGCAGGAGAGAACAATCACTTTGTGTGTGGCCTTCACTCCAGGGCATGTGTTGGTGAAGCCCTCAGCAGAGAAGCCTTTTTTTCCCCCCCTAGCTGTGCCTCTGTTTCTGGCACTTGATTTAAAGGCTCCTTCTTTGCAGGTTGCTCGTGTTTGAGGGCATGCCATGGCACAGTTCAAGTTCTCTCTGCCCACTCTGTGTCTAGCAGGGGAGATTTATGGCAAACCGAGGGTCTGGCTGTGGCTGCTTCCCTGGTGTGGCAACTGTTTGTTCTTCCAGTCTGATTGTTATGGTCACTCTATCACTTTTCTCCTTGAGCCCATGAGGTTCTGGAGGCACGGCCAGAACTGTGTGAAGGGCCCGGCTGAAGGTGCTGAGCTGCTCCAGCTGGTGCAGAAGGAAGGGGGAGTGTGCTCGGTCTCATCTCTTGCCACTAGATGGTACTCCAGGCACTGCCACCTGGAACAAAGACTTGCTGGAGATGGACACATTTGTACCCTATTGTGCTTGGGTCTTTCTGGAGACAGATAGAGAAAGGGCTCATGTTTGAGGGCGAAACCTACTTTTGCTTAGCCTTTTGGAGTCTGGTTTGCAGCTGTTTGGGTGATCCAAGGTGTAACCACCCCTCAGCTTTCAGGCTTTGCCTCATTCCTCCTGTATCTCTAATCCCAGCCATGCCACACAATCGTTTTCTTCCCCTGCACTACTGAGCTGTGGTTCAAAATCCAGAGAGCCCAGGAGTGGTGATTTGGGATGTGTTCACTCACACACTGGTCTAGTCCTAACTCCTTAGGTGAGGATGTCCTTGTCCCCCACTTCAGGAGGTCCCTGCCTCTTCGTGGCAGGACACCTCTGTGCTGAGCTGCAGCGCTGCCTGCCCCGGGGCCGGATTCTTGTTCCAGAGGCTGTTGCCTGTACTTCAGTTGGCAGCTAAGGAATCCTCTTTAGGATTCAGGATCCTACTGAATCCTGCTGAGGAGGGAGGTGGATTGCAGTACCTCAGGGAAAAGGGAGGCTCTGGGGCTCCTCTGAACTGTGTTTTGTGGCTGTTGCAGGGGTCTGAGTGGAATGCCTCCAACCTCGAGGAGCTGCAGGGCTCAGGGTGAGTACTGCACCTTCCCAGCACCTTCAGCCTTAGGCTCTGAAACCTCCACTTACTTACTTTCAGCTTACATTTGGGCTCTCTTAGGATGATGTTTGTAGGCTGTAGGGCTGAGTGTGGGCCCATTCCCAACCATGTGACTAGCTTACCATCAGGATCTTGGTGGAGAAATCTTTCCTACCTCATGACTACCAATAACATCAGGAATGAAAATAAAACTTCCTGTTCATGAAGGACATTCAGAGGGCTGAAGTCTCTCCCCAGTGGGGACAGGCTGAGAGACTTGGGGCTCTTCAGAAGGCTGGAGAAGTCTCTGGACCTTAGAGCAGTACATGAAGGAGGCTACAGGAGAGCTGGGAGAGACTTTTTACAAGGGCTTGTAGTGATAGAATGAGAGGTGATGGCTTTGAGCTGGAAGAGAGTAGATTTAGACTGAAGATTAGGAAGAAATACTTTCCAGTGAGGGTGGTGAGACACTGTGGAACAGGTTGCCCAGGGAGGCTGTGGATGCCCCCTCCCTGGGGGTGTCCAAGGCCAGGTTGGATGAGCCCTTGAGCAACCTCTGGTGTAGTGGAAGGTGGCCCACAGCCCAGGGGCGTTGGAACTAGATGATCATTAAGATCTGTTCCAACCCAAACCATTCTGTGATGCTGTGATCAAGATCTCCAAGCCCCTCAGGTGTTTAACAGCTGAGCATGAAAGGGCCATAAGTGTTGCTGTGTTGGCTGTAAATGCCTGCAGGGGAGCAAATACTCCAGCACTAGGCTTAGGGCACAGGTCTGTCTAAATGGAGCAGAACTTCCTGGAGATGAGCAATCTCCACCTCACCTGCCTGGACAGGCAGCTGCAGGGCTGTCTTTCACCATGCTCTCATCACTACACCACTTCTTGGTTTGATTTCCTTTCATCCTACATTTTTTTTGGACAAGTAAGAATTTAGGATAGAAATATTTGCTGCTTGCCCAAGGCACACACTGAGCCCCGTGCGAGAAACTGAAAAGTGTTGCTCAACAGAGTGAGAGGAAAAAGGTTTCAGTTGGAATCCTTGGGAACAGATGCCTGAACATCTTGGAACAAGGAAAATCAAGCAGAGCATTAATACATCAGACCTACAGGGAAGGCATCTCGACATGCAGCACCTCCAAGCCAGAAGTGAACAAATTCTGACACAAAGAGCCCCTGCCCTTGGCTTGTCTGAGTGACAGGAGGCAGTCAATCGGCACAGGCATTCCTTCTCCACACATGCAGAGTCATCCCTGCTGCCAGAGTTGGCAGGGATCAGGAGATGCCATTTCTCATTTCACATTTTGGGTTGGAAGCAAGAGAGGTGGGATTTAGCTGAAGCCTGCAGTTGAAAAGTTGTGTTTCCTGGGGTCAGTTCCCAGCTCTTGTCCAAACATTGCTTGCAGCTGATGGATTTTTTTTTGGTTCACTCAGCCTCCCAGAAACTGGGAGGAGAAAAGAAGACTCGGGAGAGCCTCTGGCTCTTTACAACTTCCTGAAAGGAGGTTGGAGCCAGGTGGGGGTTGGTCCCTTCTCTCTAGTATCAGGTGGTAGAAAAAGAGGAAATGGCCTCAGGTTGAACCAGAGGAGGTTTAGGTTGGAAATTAGGAGAAACTTCTTCTCTGAAAGGGTTCTCAAACACTGGAACAGGCTGCCCAGGGTGGTGGTTGAAACCCCATCGCTGGAGGGGTTAAAAGGGACATGATTTAGGTGCTGAGGGCCATGGTTTAGCAGCAGTCTTGAGAGAGTTAAGGAATGGTTGGCCTGTGAATGATCTGAAAGGTCTTTCTCAACCGAAACTTCCCTGTGATCGTGAAGTTTCCGATGAGGTTGCAAAGCCTCAGCAGGTAGATCAAAACCAACTTCCCCTTCCTGTGCCCAAGGTCTTTGGAGGCTTTGTGTGGGATAGGCTGGAGGTGGGAGAATGGATGTCAGGTGTGACCTTTGTCACTGGGTGCCCTGGGAGGGTGGGATTAGGGCTGTAGAGGAAATCTTCCAGCTCCTGTTGTGTCAGACTCGTGGATGTCACAGCAGGACTCGGGTCCCTTTCATGACCACAGCAGCTGAGCTTTGTTTCTCTTTCCACTCTCCTCCAGCATTGACTACATCCTGAATGTCACCAGGGAAATTGACAATTTCTTCCCTGGCTTGTTTGCCTATCACAACATCCGAGTGTATGACGAGGAGACCACCGACCTGCTGGCCCACTGGAACGAGGCCTACCACTTCATCAACAAGGCCAAGTGAGTGGGCTGGGGGGGACACCACACCTGAGTCACCAGGTCACACTCTGCGCCCTGTGGGGTTCATCCAGTGTGGATGTTCTGAAGAAGGGCAGCTGAGGGAATTGGGGTGGTTCAGCCTGGAGAAGAGGAGGCTGAAGGGGAGATCTCATTGCTCTCTATAAGTCTCTGACAGGAGGTTGCAGTGAGGTGGGGTTGGGCTCCTCTCCCTAGTGTCAGGTGGTAGAACAAGAGGAAATGGCCTGAAATTGTGCCAGGGGAGGGTTAGGTTGGAGATGAGGAACCATTTCTTTGCTGCATGAGTGGTTAGGGATTGAAACAGGCTGCTCAGGAGGTGGTGGAGTCACCATCTCTGAGGGCGTTCAAGGACTGTGTGGCCATGGCACTGTGGGACATGGTTTAGTGGCTGTGGTGGTGTGGGGTTGGTGGTTGGACTGGATGATCGCAGAGGGCTTTTCCAACCCAAACAATTCCCACAATTCCCATGTAGAACTAGGTCCCCCATGCCCTGTGGATTTCATCCACCATGGAGCTAGGCTCCTGAAACCCCTCCATGACTTCAGAAGGCATCAAGGCTTTTGCTGAGAGTTTTCTGTGTCCCTGAAACTTCTCCATGCCTTGTCTCTTCCTGTTCTGGCACTAACCTGTTCCTACCCAATACTATGTCTTTATTGCTTTCATTTTGCTTCCAAAAAGAAACAAGGACACTTCTCCAGGTGGTCTAGAAGTGCTCCAGCAGAGGTCTGTGTTGGCCTACCCCAGCTGTCTCTGCAGACAGGACATGGAGGCAAAGCCTGTCAGGCTTTGCTGAGCTTTTACACAGAGCTTGTTCCTCTTATCCCTGGATGGCTTCATAGAATCAGAGAATGGTTTAGGTTGGAAAGGACTTCAAAGCTCATCCAGTTCCAACCCCCTGCCATAGGCAGGGACACCTCCCACTACAACAGGTTGTTCAAGGCCTCATCCAACCTGGCATTGAGCACCTGCAGGGAGGTTATGGAGCACAGAATCACCCAATATGATCAAAGAACACATTGGGTGCTTCTGTGCTCCATAACCTCCCTGGGCAACCTGTGCCAGTGCCTCACCACCCTCACTGTAAAGAACCTTTTCTATCCAGTTTCAATCTCCCCTCTGCCACTTTAAATCCATTCCTCCTCATCCTGTCATTACAAGACCTTGTCAATAGTCTCTCCCCAGCCTTCCTGTAGGCCCCCTTCAGATACATGGTGGTCTCTGAAATGGCAGCGTGGTTGAGGCTGCCCTAACTCACCAAACTGTCTGGAGACCTATTGTGGCCACTCTAAGCCAAATCATTCCTCACCTCCCAACAGCTGCCCAGGTGGGCTGGAAAGCTGACGGCATCCTGGCCTGATCAGGAACGGGAGGTTCTTCTGCCCCTGTACTCAGCACTGCTCAGGCCACACCTTGAGTGCTGTGTCCAGTTCTGGGCTCCTCAATTCAAGAGAGATGTTGAGGTGCTGGAAGGTGTTGAGAGAAGGGCAGCAAGACTGGGGAGGGGCCTGGAGCACAGCCCTGTGAGGAGAGGCTGAGGGAGCTGGGGGTGTGCAGCCTGCAGCAGAGGAGGCTCAGGGCAGAGCTCATTGCTGTCTGCAGCTCCCTGAAGGGAGGCTGTAGCCAGATGGGGTTGGGCTCTTCTCCCAGGCACCCAGCAGCAGAACAAGGGGACACAGCCTCAAGTTGTGCCAGGGGAGATCTAAGCTGGATGTTAGGAGGAAGTTGTTGCCGGAGAGAGTGATTGGCATTGGAATGGGCTGCCCAGGGAGGTGCTGGAGTCGCCGTGCCTGGAGGCGTTGAAGCCAAGCCTGTCTGGGGCACTTAGTGCCATGGTCTGGTTGATTGGCCAGGGCTGGGTGCTAGGTTGGGCTGGATGAATTTGGAGCTCTCTTCCAGCCTGATTGATTCTATGAACCGAAGAGCCAAGCACTCTCCCACCATGTCCCGCAGTGACAGCAGACACCACAAGCAGACAGGTGAGATGGATTCATCCTGGTTGTCCTTCTGCAGGAAGAACCACTCCAAGTGCCTGGTGCACTGCAAGATGGGGGTGAGCCGCTCGGCGTCCACCGTCATCGCCTACGCCATGAAGGAGTTCGGCTGGTCCCTGGAGAAGGCCTACAGCTACGTGAAGCAGAAACGCAGCATCGCCAGGCCCAACCCCGGCTTCATGAGACAGCTGCTGGAGTACCAAGGCATTTTAGATGCCAGGTGAGGTGGGCATGGGGAAGGGTCACTGGCAGGAAAGGCTCATAGTGTCCACAGAGAGGCAATGAAGATGGTGAACGGTGTGGAGAACAGATGTGGTGAGGAGCAGCTAAGGGAGCTGGGGGTGTTCAGCCCCGGGAAGGGAGGCAGAGGAGAGACCTCATTGCTCTCTACAGCTCCCTGAAAAGAGGTTGGAGCCAGGTAGGGGAACTCCCTGAAGGGACTCTCAAAGACTGGAACAGGCTGCCTAGGGAGGTGGTTGCATCCCCATCCCTGGAGGTGTTTTGAGGGGGCAGAGCTGTGGTGCTGGAGAGATGTGCTTTAGCAGCAGACTTGGTAGAGCTAGAGAATGGTTGGGCTGGATGAGCTTAAAGGGCTTTGCAAAGCAAGGTGGTTCTGTGAGATCTGCAGAGATGTTGTGGTCCTCTGTTTTGCTCTGCTGGGAGTCTCTCTGCCCTGCAGCGCAGGACACTGCTGTCAGTCTGCTGGGTCAGAAATCCTCTTGTTAAGTCTGATGTTGCCTCTCTGGGTCTAGGAGGCTTGGAGCCAGCAGTGATGGAGGAAGGAGTGTTCCTGGACCCAGGCACCCCTGCAGTTGATAGAGTCACTGAATGGTTTGAGTTGGAAGGGACCTTTAAGACCACCTAGTTCCAACCCCTCTGCCATGGGCAGAGACACCTTCCACTAGTCCAGGCTGCTCAAGGCCCCATCCAACCTGGCCTTAAACACCTCCAGGGAGGAGGCATCCCCAACCTCCCTAAGCAACCTGTGCCAGCGAAATCTCCAGTCTCAATCTCCTCTCTCTCTCTTTCCCTAGCAAGCAACGCCACAATAAGCTTTGGAAGCAGCAGGCGGAGAGCAACCTACCCCAGCACACAGATGGCTCCACAGGTTCCAGCAGCTTCTTGCTGGAGAGCTTGGACATGGACCTGGAGAACCGCCTGGCCGAGCTGGCCACGCCGCCGCAGCCGGAGTACCTGGACAACCGCAGTGGCACCGAGGGGCCGGGCGGCTTCGGCTACTGCTTCCGGCGCCTCTCGGACACGCTGCTGGACAACAAGGTCCCCAGGGATAGGGAGGGCTTCTTCCCCGTGGAGGAGCTGGGCAGGGACGCGCTGGTGCGACGAGCCGCCTCGCTGGTGGGACGGCCTCCGTCTGCGCCTTCCGAGGGGAGGCTGCTGGAGATGGCCAAAGCCCTGGAGCCGCCGGAGGAGCTGAGCAGCTTCGCTGAGAATGAGGGGAAGAGGAAACTGGACTTCAGCCCGCGGAAGGGCAGGACGGTGCTGGGCCCCGGGGACACGAGGGAGGACGGTGCCAGGGAGGAGAACCCGCTGGAGAAGGGGAAGCGGCGCTTGTCCATGCACAAGGAGGAGAGCAGGCTGAACAGGGAGAACCTCAACAACAACAACAGCAAAAGGAGCTGCCCGGAGGATTTCGAGGTGAGTGTGGAGCCCGAGCATGGGTGGTCAGCACAGCTGACTGCTGCAAGTGAAACTGCTCTTCTCATCTTCAGAGCACAGTTTCATTTGACTGGGATAAAGCCTTTCATTCCATGATGAGCTGCTTCCTTGGCAAAGTGCTTCTGAGCCTGGCTTTGCTTGGATTTAGATGGCAGAGAGAGAGAGCCCTGTGAGTGCCCTGTAAACTGCTTGGGGCATCTTGCTTGCATGACCACCGCTCAACACGGTAGGTATCCCTCAGGGAAGCTTCTGAGAACATCTGTGGCTTTGGTTCTTGCTGCAGGGCCTGGAGAGCAGTAGAAATGGGCTTTGTTTCGCAGAGTTACAGATGGTACTGGGTTGGAAAGGACCCTCAAAGATTATCTTGTCCAACACCTTCCCTCCTGCAGTCAGCAGGGATGTCTCCAACTAGAGCAGGCTGCCCAGGGTTACATTAAGTCCGATCTTGAGTGTCTCCAGGGATGAGGCCTTCACCACATCCCTGGGCATCCAGAACTTCAGCACCCTCACTGTGCAGAACATCCTCCTAATGTCCAACCTAATCTGCCCTGCTCCAGCTTCAAACCATTGCCCCTCGTCCTGTACCCACAGGCCCCTCTGAACAGTCCCTCCTCAGCCTTCCTGTAGGTCCCCTGCAGATATTGAAATGCAGCTCTAAGGTCTTCCTGGAGCCTTCTTTTCTCCAGGCTGAACAGCACCAAGTCTCTCAGCCTGTGGAGCAGAGGTGCTCCAGCCCTCTGATGGTCTTTGTACCTCGTCTGGACTCCCTCCAGCAGGTCCATGTCTCTCTCATGTTAGGGATCCCATAGCTGGACACTGCAGGTGAGGCCTCAGCTGAGCAGAGTGGCAGAATCGCCTCTCTCTGTCTGCTGGCCACACTTCTGCTCGGCCTGCTGGGCTGGCGGTTTGTCTTGTGGCCTGTGCCTCTCGCTCCCTGCAGGGGAGGTTGGACCAGATGACCTTTAGAGGTCCCTTCCAGCACGCACCAGGCCGCAGTTCTGTGCCGGTGGCTGCCAGCCTGTGGTGTGCAGGTTTTATCTGTGGCTGTTTCCTTCTCCGCAGCGCGACGCTGTCTTTGGGATCCTCAGCAAGGTCAAACCTCCCTACCAGTCGTGTGCTGACTGCATGTACTCCTCCATGGCTCCCGACTCCTTCGGGGAGCAGTGCGAGAAGCTGAACCCCGGCGCCGTGCGGCGCACCCCCGCCATCTGCACCCAGCCAGCCCTCCTCTCCCACATCGGCTCCAGCCTGCCCGAGCACCTGCCCAGCAAGGCACACCCCGAGGAAGCCATCAGGACTAAAGCCGGCGAGGCTCTGCTTCCTCTGTCAGCGGGACCTGGGCCTTTGGAGGTTGGGGCTTGCAAATCTCTCCGTCAGCACTGCGGCGTCTTGGAGAAAGGAAAAGATGCGCCCAAAAGCCCGGTCAGAACTCTGCTGCCCAGGAGGAACTCACACTGTGGCAAGGGCCTCCTTGACGCTGAAGTGGTCAAAGAGGAGCCTCTAGCTAGAAAAGACAGCAGAGCCAGCAAGGACTTGAAGTACTCATCCTTCCTCAAGGAGCTGGAGAAGCCAAGTGCCAGCAGCTACTTGATGCAGCATCAGGAGTCCCTGATCCAGCTGCAGAAAGCAGGCCTGGTTCGGAAGCACACCAAAGAGCTGGAGAGGCTGAAGGGCCTGCCCTCGGACACCTCACCACTGCTCAGAGACAGCTCCCTGAGCAGGGTCGACTCCAGCATCATGGAGGAAAGCGAGGAGCTGATCTCACACCACAGCCTCGTCCCTCTTCTGAGCCCCGCGCCCTTGATCGCTGAAGACGCAGAAAACAGCGTGGAGAGGTTGGAGATGAAACGAGTCTTGGAGGGGCTCCCTCAGAAGACCTCTTCGCCTGCCCTGTGCCGGTTGGAGCACACCAGCAGTTTCACCAAGGACTTCTTGAAGACCATCTGCTACACCCCCTCGTCCTCCCGCAGCTCCAACCTGACGCGCAGCTCCAGCAGCGACAGCATCCACAGCGTGCGGGGCAAGCCCGGCCTGGTCAAGCAGAGGACTCAGGAGATTGAGACCAGGCTGAGGCTGGCCGGCTTGACTGTGTCCTCTCCTCTCAAGAGGTCCAACTCTCTGGCCAAGCTGGGATGTCTGAACTTGTCCTCCGAGGACTTATCAAGTGACATGGATGTGTCAACCATCACAGGCTCAAAAGAGGCCATTTCCAGCGAGTGCTCTGTGTTCTGTGAGTCACAGAGCACCTTGAGGAGTGCAGATGTCACCTTCAAGCTGGCCACCAGCCAGCTGTGGGGAACATGAAGAACACTCTTGGGCTGGGCAGAAGTTGATGCCTCCTGTTTCTGGGGGAAGGCAGCAGAGGGTGGGTTTGGGGTTTGTTGGTTTGGGGTTGGGTTTTTTTCCTACAGCGTTTATTCGTTGCAGTTTCATCGCCAGACCTGCAGGAGCGTATCTGGTGCCACCTCCTCTTCCTCTCCTTGTACTCGAAGTGGGGTGATGACAAAGCCCATAATGGGTCCCAGTGACTGGCACAAGGGAAAATAAAAGAGGTGTTGCACAGCTTAGACAGGTCCCTGTGTGTGACTTGCCTCTCTTGTCCTGCAAGATGCTCTCTGTAGTGCTGTTTGCTAAGGACAGTGACCTGGGTTTGTGCGTGTGACAATAGGTAGATGCTGATCTCTGCTTCTCTCTCTCTTTAGACATCAGATGCTGAAACGTTCTCTTCCCAAAACTCAACCAAATACTTCCATCAGGACTCTACTCTTTTGTTACAGAACAAACAGAATGCCAGCTTGGAAGGCACCCCAAGGACCATCTGGTCTCTGGTTCCAACAGGATGCTTGTGGAAAACTCTTCCAGTCCCACTGTGGTGGGGGTTGGAAGGGATCTGTGGAGATCGTCCAGTCCCAACCTGCCTGCTCGGTCAGGGTCACCCTCAGCAGCTTGCCCAGGATTGGTGTCCCAAGTGAGTTTGGAATCTCTCCAGAGGGAGAGACTCCACGGCCTGTCTGGGCAGCCTGCTCTGGTGGTGACACAAACACTACCTCTGCTTCTCTTTCCATCTTGCTTCCATGGTTGGCTCCCAATTTCCCCAGTATTTCCTTGTTTTGGAAGGTATTCCCTGAACTGTGAAGGACTATGGAGACTTGGTGGCTGTACCACACCGAGTGAGCCAGCTGGCAGGTGCAGGACTCTCCAGCTGTGTCGGTGTTGGCTCTGTGACCTGCTGGCGTTTGTCCTCCTTGTGTGACCAGGTGAATTGTCACAGGCCCACGCTGGTGCTGGAGTGACACCCAGGCCCTGCCACCTGGAGAGGCCTTGGTGTTCTTTGGGTGTTTGCTGTGCAGGACTCTCCAGTTGTGTCGGTGTTGGCTCTGTGACCTGCTGGTGTTGGTCCTCCTGTGTGACCAGGTGAATTGTCACAGGCCCACGCTGGTGCTGGAGTGACACCCAGGCCCTGCCACCTGGAGAGGCCTTGGTGTTCTTTGGGTGTTTTTGCTGTTGTGCTGGTGTGTGATGTCCCAGCTCTAGTGATGAGCCTTGCCAGTGGCTGTGCACCCTCGTGAAGCTTTGTGTGATGCTGTGTTGGTGTCGTGGATCCTGTGTTGGAGACCTTTGCTGGGCTGCTGGTGCAGGGTGGCCGAGGTCTGCTGGTGTCCCGTGTGTTTCAGATAGGTGAACCTGTGTCCTTTTTGGTCATTGCTGTTGGTTTTGGTGGAATAGTTCCTGTGTCCTCACGTTGCCAGAAGCCTGGGAAGCTCTTGGCACAGTCCAGGGGGTTATTTATGGTGGGTGGCAGGAGACTGGGTGGCCTCGGAGCGAGGAGAGCCTGGGTGTACGTGTCCCAGCTCTTGTAGAGCAGCCTCAGCCTCCTGCCAAGGGTGACAGAGGTGTAAATCCTGCTCCTGGGAGGTGCCTGCTTGGGGTGAGCAGTCAGAGAGAGTTATGGGCTCAACCCAAAGGGTGTTGAAGGTGGGGTGAGGTCTCCTTGTAGAGGAAAGCTGCTGTGACCCACAGGGAGGGAGCTGAGGGCTGCCTGTGCTCTCCTTCAGCAGTGTGCCTGTGGTGCAGCCAAGGAGCTGTGTCCCTTCCTGTGGCTGGTCCCAGAGCATGTCACTGTGCACTGCTCTTGGCCTGCTGCTGTGGCAGATGCTGGAGCATCTCACCAGCACTGTTGGAAATTCAGCTCCCCTTAAGGCATTTTGGGCAGCCAGCAGCTTAGAACTGCTCCTGTGCAAGGCTTGGCCAAATCAGCAGGGAAGGGCTTGAGAAACTTGAAAGGGACATGCTCCAAACTCTGGTGCTCTCCAGGTCTCATCTGGCTGCTTGAGCCTTCAGAGTGAGGTTCTGAAGCAGGCTTGGGGGGATCCAAACAGGCCTTGGGTGGCAAGGGGATGGATTTGGTGGGTTAGCAGCCAGGCTGGGAGCTGGAGCTTTAGGATCTCCATCTAAAGCCATTCCTAAAAGCTCTCTTTGACATGGAGGTGAGAACAGGGCTGCCAGAAACCCTCCTCAGAGGCTGTAATCAGAACTCCACTGTCCTGAGGAAGGGAGCCATGGATTTTGGTGTCCTAGATCCAGAATTTACCTTTTTTATTAACCTTAAGCATAAGAGCTGGGATTTTTCTGTGAGGTGTGAGGAGCTGGCGGGACTGGCAGGCAGTAATTGGATGTCCCTCCCTAAAGTCTTCAGTTTGCTGGACAAGTGGAGCTTCAGGCACTCTGGATTGGAGCCATGGGAAGTGTGCCCAAATCTTTGCTTTTTAGGGCTGAGCAGCCTGTTCCAGTGTCTCGCCACCCTCAGTCTGACCTGTGGCCATGTCACTGCCATACAGCCCCTCTGGTGGTGTCCTCTTTATTGTCCTCCCTTGCGCTGTTTCTGATTGAGAGGGAGCAGACAGGAGGTCCTGGGATGGTTGGATGCCCACAGGGCTCAGAGCAGCCCCTCTGGGAGCTCTCTGTGCCTCCTGCCCAGCAAACCTCCACCTCAAGGCTTGATGCCAGCCCAGCTCACCCATCAGTGCCCCTCCCAAGTTACTTTGCTCTGTGTTACACTGGCACCTTCCTGAGTGCTGCAGACTCTTCCCACTGCTGCCCAGCCAGGGGAAGAAGCCCAGGCTGGATCTGGACAGCCTCGGGAGGATTCTGTTCACTGACAGAATCCAGCCCAGATGTTTCCTCCCTGCTTCCCTCAGTGCCTGCCAAGCTCCGCCACGCAACCCCCTGCTCTCTTGGGGCATATTTCGGCGCTGGATGCCTTTCCTGTCCATCCCTGGGGCTCAGCTCTCTCTGGACCAACCCTACCACCTTGACCCATGCGGCCTGGGGCCGCCTGAGGCGGTTTGGGGTGGGGGAGTTGGTCTGAAAGCCAAGGTTCTGCTGGAAGCACCCACGTGCCATGTCCAAGGGTTCTGCAGCCAAAGCCCCGGCGCTGGCAGGCTCCGTTCCACTGTTGCATGAGCCAGGTAGATGTTTGTCCCTCGGCATGCTGTCTGTGTCCCCTTACACCCCAGTGCCTTACTACTAGTTTACAAACACTCTGTATTTCTGCTGAGCTGTTCAACCCCACCCCCCCCCACCCCCCTCCTTGGCTCTTCTCTTGGTGCTGTTGGTGTTTGCGGTGGCAGCGAGACCGTTAGAGTTGTGCAACCCACCCCGCTGAGCTCGGCGCCGCTTCACCACTTCCCCTCTGCTCTCCTCCTGGCAAAACCAAAGGGTTGAGCTCCCACCCTGCCAGCTGCAGCTGCTGCTGCCCCCTCTTTATCTATGCATCGCCGCAGAAGTGCAGCCGGAGGTGGGTCCGGAGAGACGATCCAGCCGTGCCCTGCCTCCGTCCAAACCTTGTCTCACCCAGCCAGAAACCCCCCAAAAGGCACAAATCTGGCACCTCCTTTCCAGCCCAGGCTTTGCTGCCCTGGGTGATAGTCACGGCCTCGTCCTCCTGGTTGCCCTCTGTGGTTGGCTTGGTGCTGGCATCGCTCTGCCAGGAGCTTCCAGGCTGGGGAGGGAGAGATGGAGATCAGCCTGGTGAGCAGAGAGCTGGTGAGGAGGTGGGGGTGAGATGGAGCTGTCTCTCTGCTCCCAACCTTCTCTGTTTCATGGTGGTTCTTAATTCTGGGGTTCTGTTGAGCTCCCCAGGACCTTTTGTACTGTACACCCGTGGGGGGGAGGAGATGCATAAAGCACTTTTTTGGTTTGTGTTTTTTTGTTTTTTTTTTTTTTACTTTGGTATGTAAAAAAAAAAAAGGAGGAAAAAGGAACAAAAAAAAGGTTAAAAAACTAACTCTGTACTGTACATTTTCTGTGCTTCTTGTGAGAGGAAAATAAAGTTTGGGCTTGGTTTTGCCTTTTACAAGTGATACTTCGCAGTGTTTTTTGGAGGTGGGGGAGGGATCAACCTGTTTAGGGGGTGGTGGGAGTCTGGTTCCTGCAGTCCTCTGCCCCTCCCTGTTATCTCTTCCTGCCTGTCCTGGTTCTACTCCTGGATTTTGGGGTCCTGGCTGTTTTCTGCTGCTCCTGAGCAGCATCCAGATCTTGGATGTCTTTGTGCCTTAGTTGTGTGATGGGCTGCAGAGGTGCTGAGGGGACTGGAACACCTCTGTGAGGAGGAAAGGCTGAGGGAATTGGGGCTGTGTAGTCTGGAGAAGAGCAGACTGAGTGGGATCTGATCAATGCTTCAGGTGTGGGTGTCAGGAGGATGGCACCAAGCGTTTTGCAGTGGTGCCCAGTGGCAGGACAAGGGGTAATGGGCACAAACTGGAACATCAGAAGTTCCATCTGAACACGAGAAGGATCTTCTGTAATTGAAGGGTGCTGGAGCATTGGAGCAGGCTGCCCAGAGGGGTGGTGGAGTCTCTGTCTCTGGAGACATTCCAGACTTGCCTGGACGTGCTCCTGTGTGCCCTTCTCTAGATGCCCCTGCCTTGGCAGAGGGATTGGACCCAATCATCTCCAGAAGTCCCTTCCACTCTGTGCTTCTGTTTCAGCTGCCTTGCTGGGGTGGTGCACGCTGTCCCGAGGGGGACAGGGGCTCACAGGTTGTCTTTTTTGGTGGGGGGGGCAAAGGGAATGAATCAGGAATGTGCTGAATTCCCAGAGGCAGGGGTAGAAGTGGAATGTGTCGTTCTCCACCGAGCTGCTTAACCGAGAGCCCAGGCCAGGCTCGAGGAGCTGGCGCTGGCGGTGCCGCAGCCGCCCAGCACCAGCGGCTGTTGGCTGTGGGGCGGCGAGCGGCGCCTGCGCCGTGCTGAGCCCTCCCTGCGCGGAAAGGGCTCGTCTGGAGCGGGGCTTGGCAATTCCCACAGCCCCCGTGCCACAGCCTGCTCCCGAGAGGACATCTCCTCAGCGGAAGACCGAGGAGCTCAATCCCGGGCTGCAGCTCTTCTGCCCTGAGCTGCTGCTGCTGCTCTGCCGCCGTCCAGCCGAGGTGGGACCAGCCCTTTGCTGGGCACCCACCAAGTTTTGCCTTTAAAGGCAAACAGCGAACATCTGTCCCGGGTGCCTGCGAGAAGCCTGCTCGCTGCTGCCTGGGATTGTTCCTGCTCTCAGAGCTGCTCCAGGGAGGAACATGTTGGTGTTTACCTTGGCAGGGCAGCAAAGAGCAGGCTGGAGATGCTCTCCAGCTTTGGCACGCTTGGCCGATGGCCTCAAAGAGTCCTTACCCACCCCTCAGGAAGAAATCTTTGCTTTTTAGGGTTTTCTTTGGAGGAGTCGACTGGGCTGGCAGCTGGCAGGTGCCACCTGTCAGTGGAGCACGGCGAATGGTGACTTCCTGCCTGTCCTGGTGCTCTGCATGCCCCGAGGAGCTGCAGCCTCCTCGCTAGGTCCTCCTGGGCAGGAACTAACACTTGGTGGTGATGTTCTGCCACCTCCTCACAGGCACAGAGCTCCAGCCACAAGCTCCTCGGGGGTGAGTTAAGTGACTCTGGTCCTTCCTTAGCCTCAGCAGAGGTTAGATTTGGTTCTGGTGAGCTAAGTGTGCAGCACTATGCTGTGGGGAGGCAAAGGACTGAGGAACACCTTCCTGTCCCCCTGCAGCCACCTGGCACATGCTGCCTGATGCTGCTTCGTGTCCCCAGCAGGCCTCTGGGCTGTGCAGAGGTGCACAGAGGTGCTGCGTGTGGGCAGCGTTCAGCAGATGGGACCAGAATGCTGGAGGGCAGAGCCCCGGGCTGGCTTTGGGTGATCTTAAGCCTGAGAGCATCTGTGGTGGGAACGTGGCTCTTGCCCAGATGCAGGAGCAGGGTGCTGAGCTGCATGGGTGCCACCTACTGTGGCACCAGCAGCTGCCAGGTCAGGGAGAGAGAGACCCTGGGCTGAGTCTGCCCAGCACGGGGTGGTTGGCTTGGTGTCATGTCCTTCCAGGAGTCACCCAGACATGGTCACACGATGGCACAAGGAGGAATGTGAGTGTGTGTGTGTGTGTGTGCAGCTTCTACACCCTGGGCTTAACTCTCCCCAGCCCTGAGCTAGAGCAGAGCTGGAAGCTCTGTGCTGAGCTGCAGCCCCCAGAGTTCTGTTTTGGGGAGCCTCTGAGGATCTTAGGACAATCTGTCCCTTGGCCAACAGCATTTTGAGGTTTTGAGACTGACAGACCAAGGCTCCTCCTGGCTCCCCAGAGATCTCTCCACAGCTGTTTGCACCTCAGGAGATGGCTGTAAGGGGTTGCATCTTAGAGAGGCACCAGAGGACAGGGCCAGGAGATGCCCAGTGCCTGCTGGTGAGTTCAGGGCAGGGTTCTGTGTTCTCGAGTGGAGGTTGGTTCTGCATGGAGCTGCTCTTGTTGTGGCCCAGTGTTACATCCTGTTGTGATGTTGCTATGGCAAAGTCAGGCAACATCTGGAGCAACACAGGCTCTCTCTGGTGACCATCAGAGGGCTTATTTTTAGCCTCACTGGTGAAAGGAGATGCCTGAGCACGACGCCTCTGTGGGCAGATCACGGGTGGGGGAAGCCTGGCACTGGGTGCCCTCCTGGTTGGCCCCTGGGGTGGTGAGAAGATGTGAGGTCTGGCCAAGTTCCTTGTCTCACCTGCCTGGTGGGGGGGATCCTGCAAGTGGTACTGAGCAGTGGTCAGGCAGGAGCAGGTCTCCTCAAGGGGTTAGAGCAGATCTAGGGATAAAATGTTCATGGTGAGAGTGGTGAGAGCCTGGCCCAGGTTGCCCAGAGAGGTGAGAGCTGCCCCATCCCTGGAAGCATTCCAAGTCATGTTGTTCAGGGCTGTGAACAAGCAGCTCTAGGTGCAGATGTCCCTGCTGACTGCGGGAGGGACTGGGATAGATGAAGTTTAAAGGTCCCTTTCCAACCCAACCCAGATGGGTTTGCTGCATCCACAGCCCTCAAGGCTGTCTATTCCCTAAGACTCTTCCTCCCTGGTCCGAGGGATGGGGCAGTGGCCATGGGGCTGCTGCTGCCATTTCCTTTTATGCAGAGGCTTCAGGAGCAGAAGCCACATTGCTCCTGTGCCAGACTTTCCCGAGGGTTTAAGCAGAGCAGGACAAAGCAGGTCCAGCAAGCCAGCTTCCACAGCAGCCCACGGCTAGATGGTCCCCACATAGGGCACCCAAGAAAATCGAGGTGCTGTCTGCAGATGGTGATGGTTTGTGACACCAGGGAGACTTTCTTGTGGCCTTTCAGTCCTTAAACATGGCACAAGAAAGCTGGGGACAGACTTCTTGGCACAGGTTTGCTTTGCTGAGCTGTGTGCAGGCAGCAGCTCCCAGCTTGGCCACTTGTAGGATTATCAAGTGAGACACCACCAGCACTGCAGGACTCAAAGGGGCTGAGCAGAAAGCCGGGGGCAGACTTTTGAGCAGGGCCTGTTGTGACAGGACAAAGAGTGAGGGTTTGAACTGAAAGGGAGATTGAGACTGGAGAGAAGGAAGAAATGTTTGATACTGAGAGTGATGAGAGCCTGGCCCAGGTTACCTAGAGAGGAGGGAGATGGAAGCATTCCAGGTGAGGTTGGTTGGGAGCTCTGAGCAACCTGCTCTAGTTGCAGATGTCCCTGCTGACTGCAAGGGGTTTGGACTGGATGAGCTTGAAAGGTCCCCTCCAACCCAAACCATTCTGTGATTCTATAAACCTGGAATTTGACTTTGGCACAGGGGACCAAGGACAGCAGCACAAAGAGTCCCAAATTATCTTCATGGTGTCCGAGGTGACCTGGCTCATACCATTCCCCACTCCCACAGCTGTCAGCAATTCCTGCTGCAGCATCTCACTGCCCCTTGGGATGGGTGCTGTGAGATCTCTCCAGTGCTGGTGTCACCCTGGTCCCAGTCCCACTGGGAAGAGGTTGTGTCTGCTTTGGGCAGCCCCAGCAGACATCTAAACTTTCCAGTGGCACCAAACAGTGTTTTGTCTCTCTGCAGAGCAGCTCTGCAGCCTGCACTGATAAAAGCTGTCCCTGTGAGGGGGCCTGGCTGGCTCCCAGGCTGATAAGGGCTGGGTTAACCCTTGTCCCTTGCTCCTTCCCCCAGATGGAGGCTGGAATTTGCTCCTGAGGCAGCTTCTGGAGCAGAGGACAAGGATGAGGTGGTGGCATTGTAGAATTCCATGGTCCAAGCATCACCCATGCAGCCCATGTGAACACATCAGCTGTGCCAGGGTCCCTGAGGGCTCTGGATGAGACGCCACCAGGAGCAACTGAAGGAACTGGAGTTGTTTACTCTGCAGAAGGAGGCTGAGGGGAGAACTAATTGCTCTCTACAGCTCCCTGAAAGGAGGTTGCAGTGAGATGGGGTTGGGCTCTTCTTCCTAGTATCAGGTGATAGAAAGAGAGGAAATGGCCTGAAATTGCCAGGAGAGGGTTAGGTTGGAGATGAGGAACAGTTTGTTTGGTGCAAGAGTGGTCAGGGATTGGCACAGGCTGCCCAGGGAGGTGCTGGAGTGTTCAAGAAACCTGTGGCCATGGCATTCTGGGACATAGTTTCGTGGCCATGGTGGTGTTGGGTTGAGGGCTGGACTGGATGATTTTAGAGAGCTTTTCCAACCCAGACACCTCTATGAGTCTCTGATTTTCTAGGCCACGTGAGCGTGGGACCACTGGGCAGGTCAGAGGGGGCTGGCTGTAAGCTCTTGAGGATGATACGGTGGTAACTCAGCCCCACCAGGGTGTCTCTTTAGACCCCACCTAGGTGTTCTCCTGCATCCCTCCTCGGGATGCTTCCCCGGCTGGGGCTGGAGCAGCCATCACCTCCTGCACCATAAAAGGCAAAGCTCTGGGGAAGAGCTGCTGGGTGGGAGCCCTGGTGGCTGCCTGCAATGCCAGGCATCCCGGCTGTGTACACAGGGATCAGAGCCTTCGGCTCGCCTGCTCCCTCCAGAGAGCTTACAGCGAGCCTGTTTGGCAGAAGGATTGCCCAAGGCAGGACCTTTCTGCTCGGAAGGGTTGCTTAGGGAAATGCCCAGAGCGTGAACAGGGATTTTTGTTAAGTTCTGTTTTGGAGTCTCCAAAGGGAAAGTTGTTTCTGGGGCTGCTGTTGGGCTCCCCTGTTTATATCTCCGTGGTCTTTTCTTCTGCCCCAGCAACTCCCTTAGCAATGACATGTTCCTGCAGCTGAATCCAGCCCATCCATCTCGGCTCTCTGCAGCCAGCATCTCTCCCCGAAACACTGGGACGCAGACCAAGGCTCGAGTGCTGCTTCCAAGGAAGGAGAGCTCGGGGCAGAGGCTCCGCGTCCAGCGGGAGCAGGGCAGGGAGGCAGGGTGCCAGGGGGCACGGGTGTGAGTTTCTCCAAGCTCTCTGTGAAAGCCACGGAGGAGCTGAGGGAGGTGATCGTGCCCAGAGGAGCCACGGCAGATGATGACCTGGCAGTAAATCACTCTGGGAGCAGCGAGATCGGAGGGAAGCCAGGCAGGATCGTGGCGCGGGAGCGTGGGGAGCTCCTGCTGCAGCAGGTTGGGGGCCAAGAGGAGAGCCTCTGAAGGAAGATGCAGAGGGGCAGCAAGCCCTGCCTCGTGAAGAGCTCTGGGCCAGCAAAGTAGAAGCTGGGAGGCGCTTTTGGAGCTCTTCAGGTGCGATATATTTGGGTAGGGAGACGACGCAGCATCGAGGCTGCCAGCTGTTGTGCTTGGGAGAGAGGCTGCTGCCCTGTCGCAGAGGATGGGCTCCACCACGCCAGCCTGCATGTTCATCCCTGCTGGCCACCAGGCTCCCAAACGCCGGTTCACATGACCCAGCACCCAGGCTTCCAAGCTGCCTCCGTCTCTCCCAGTAGCGCAGGCAGGAGAAGGCGGTGCTGAAAGGCTGCCCAGACCCAAGGTGGGAAGAAATCTTGGCCGGCCACTTCCAAAGCTTCTGCACCAGGAATTAGGGCGAGCGAACTGCCGGCCATGGAAGCCTCCACCTGGCAGTGCTATGGATATTTACGGGATGACACGAGGAAGGTGAGGGGGAGAGACTGTGCCTCTTCCCCGGCAGACTCTGGAGGCTCCGGGGAGGATTATACCTTGCTGCAGCTGGGCCAGGAGGGCCTGGGGAGCAGGCTGGAGAGAAGGGGGGACCTTGGCGAGCCCAGGAGTGACACGCAAGCTGCTGCCAAGAAGTCAGAGATGAGCAGCAGCGGGCAGAGAGGGCCGGCAGGGGACCTGTGCATGGAAGACCAACCTGTGTCAAAAAAGGGGTGCAGGAGAGGGGAGGAGGGAGAAACCCCTCCGAAGGTGTACGAGATGGAGGTGGGGCACAGGCGAGCGGGCACGGGCAGGACGGTGAAGCCTGTGGTGTACAGGCTGGAGGAGAGCGAGTACAGGCGCCTGCTGGAGGAGGCAGAAGCAGAACCCGAGGAGGAATGGGAAGTGACCGAGCAGCAGGTACTTGAGATCCGGGAGGACTACCCAGAGGATGGGAAGGTGGCAAGCCCAAGCCTCAACAGGCTCAACTCCTTGCCAGGAGCCCTGAGGAGGCAGCTGAGCCGCTCGGACTCGGAAAGCAGTGCAGACAGCCGGCAAGTGGCCAAGCTGAGCCCGAACTGCCCCTCGGAGGGCCACAAGCCCACCGTGCCCATCCGGTCGGACAGCTTCGAGCGGAACGCCCTGCTCATGGATTACCTCCTGCAAAGCAAGCAGGAGCCACCGACAGCTGCTGCCTTCATCCCCTGGGAAAGCAGCAAGGCAGCTGAGAGCTTCAGGCAGGCGCTGAGCTTCGCTGCCCAGCCCGACGGCGTGCCCGACCTCTGCCAGGATGGCCAGGCTGGTGAGGAGGGTCTGGCCAGGCAGCTGGAGCCAGACAAGCAGGTAGCAAAGAGCCTGGAGAGGATGTTCTCCGAGGCTGCAAATTACACTCCCGTGTCCAGGGACACTGAGAAGCTTTTGAGACAGAGCAGCAGCAGCAGCCAGCCCTTCGGGAGCAGGGAGCGGCTGGAAGGCGAAGCAGATGTGGGGGTACTCGAGTCCTACATCCAGAAGAAGACCCCACCAGCCCCTCCCGTCAGGTCCCACAGCAAGGAGAGCCTGGCTTTGAGCATGAGCAAGACGGTGGCAATGACAGAGGCTCTGCTGGAGCCCCACAGCAGCGCGGCCAAGCCTGCCAAGGAGCAGTGGGCAGCTGGCGGAGAGGAGCAGCTCGCTGGAGGCTGGACCGCAGGAGGAGGGGGCTCGGAGGAGCCTGAGCGGAAGGGGTGGAAGAGTCAGGAGGATGAGAAAGTGCTTAAAGTTGCCGACGCCAAGAAGACCTTCGAGAAGAGCAAGGCTGCCGAGGGCAAGGCGGCGGCACCGGCGCCCAGCGTGGCCAGGAAAGGTGAGATGCGACCTGAGGGCAGCAGCAAAGCTGTCCCTGGGGGAGGGTGGTGAAGGGGGGCTGAGGGCATCTGGAGCACCCTGCAGCTGGGGGTGGGGAGATGGCGGTCGTGAGGCTTTTCACCTGGCTGGTGACAGCTGAGGCGGAGGTGGGACCTGCTTGGGGCAGGTCTGGTGTGTGGGGTGGCAGTCAGAGGCTGATTCCCACTGGAAGGAAGTTTCATCTGCTTGGAAGTACTTTGTGCAGTGCAACTCTCTGGTGAGAAAGCTTTTCTTTGCTTTTCAAGACCTACATAAGCACCATATGACCCTGATAAGGAGAAGGGTTGGACTCGATGATCTCCAGAGGTCCCTTCCAACCCTCCCCATGCTGGGGTTCTGTGAAGTACATTATCCTGCTGCTCTATACTGTGCAGAAGTGTCCATAGGATGCCTTCTGCCCCTGTCCTGTGGGATGATTTACCTATGCCTTCTAACCTTGGGTGAGCCAAGATCATTTGATCTATGGCATAAGAAAGAAAGAAAGAAAGAAAGAGGGAAAGAAAGAAAGGGGGAAAGAAAGAAAGGGAAAGAAAGAAAGAAAGAAAGGGAAAGAAAGAAAGAAAGAAAGGGAAAGAAAGAAAGGGAAAGAAAGAAAGAAAGGGAAAGAAACAAAAAGAAATAAATAAATAAATAAATAAATAAATAAATAAATAAAGAAAGAAAGAAAGAAAGAAAGAAAGAAAGGGAAAGAAAGGAAGAAAGGGAAATAAAGAAAGGGAAAGAATGAAAGAAAATGAGAGAGAAAATAGGGAAAGAGAAAGAAAGACAGAGAAAAAGAGATAAAGAGAAAGAAAAAGAGTGAGAAAGAAAAAGAGAAAAAGAGAGAAAGAAGAGAGAAACAAAGAGAAACAAATAAAGAGAATGAGAGAGAAAGAAAGAGAGAATGAGAGAGAGAGAGAGAAAGATAAAGAGAGAACGAGGGAGAAAAAGAGAAAGAAAGAAAGAAAGAAAAAGAAAGAAAGAGAAAGAAAGAAAGAAAGAAAAAGAAAGAAAGAGAAAGAAAGAGAGAAAGAAAGAAAGAAAGAAAAAGAAAGAAAGAGAAAGAAAGAGAGAAAGAAAGAAAGAAAGAAAAAGAAAGAAAGAGAAAGAAAGAGAGAAAGAAAGAAAGAAAGAAAAAAAAAAAAGACTATTTCCCTTAAGGTCTTTTTCTTGCTTAGCTGAGTGAGGCTTTCAGGAGAAAGACATCAGCTTGGAAGCTGCAGGTACCTGAACTTTGCTGAAGTTTTGCTGGTAAAAGAGGTTAGAGAAAAAAAAAGCAGAGAGTTTGTGTGAGAGGTTGGATCCTGCCAAGGAGGTATCAGACCCAGCATCTTCTGTTTGGTGGCAATCTGTGATTGTGGATTGCCTTATAAGGGAAAATAAATGTGTTAAGGCACAGGAAATCTGTGCTGGCTTTGAACTGAGGAGAGTGTTGCTTAAAATCCAGGGTGACTGTCCCTCCGTGCTGGGTACATTCTGCTGGCAGCCACGGAAGTCACCAAACTGAGCCAGGCTATGAAGGGTGCCACAGAGATTGTGTTGTGTGGGTGGTGATAGAAAGCCTGCACTGATGAAAAATAGATCCTGTCCTCTCAAAGGGTATCTAGATGCCTTTCAGGGGGCATGCCCTCACTCCAAGAAGGGCATCCAGGTGCTGGAGCAGATCCAGAGAAGGGCAGTGGCCAGGCTGGATGAGGCTCTGGCCAGCCTCATCTAGGGTAGGGTGTCCCTGCCCATGGCAGGGGGGTTGGAACTAGATGATCCTTGTGGTCCCTTCCAACCCTGACTCCAACCTGATTCTAATGAAGGGTCTGGAGAACAGGACTGATGAGGAGCAGCTGAGGGAGCTGGAGGTGTTTATTCTGGAGAAGGGAGAGGCTGAGGGGAGACCTCATTGCTCTCTACAGCTCCCTGAAAGGAGGTTGGAGCCAGGTGGAGGTTGGTCTCATCCCCCAAACAACAGGTGATAGGACAAGAGGAGACAGCCTCAAGTTGCCCCAGGGTGGGTTTAGGTTGGACATTAGAAGAAACTCCACTGAAAGGGCTCTCAATCACCGGCCCAGGCTGCCGAGGGAGGGGGCTGAATCCCCATCCCTGGAGGTGTTTCGAGGAGGCAGAGCTGTGGTGCCGAGGGACATGGTTCAGCAGCATTTAGCATAGTACAGAATCAGACCATGGTTGGACTGGATGATCTTAAAGGTCCTTGCCAACTCAGCCAATGTCTGTGGTTCTCTCTGAGGACACTTTGCTCAGCATCATGATGTAGGGGAATAGAGCTGTGAAAGATTGGTCACTGCAGACTCTGTGCCAGGCTCAGGCTCTGTACAGGCAGCAGTGCTACTGCTGGTGCTGTCAGGATCTCCACAGCCTTTCTGCTCCTCCTCAGGATGTCTCTGATGCCGTGGTGCAGCTGATACATGCTTCCAGCAGCCAGGGTGGGAGATGCTCTCAGCAGCAGAGGAGTGGATCCTGTGCAGGGAGATAAGGAGCAGGTGGATGATCATAGAGAAGGATGGGGGTGAGAAGGCACTACAAGAAATCATGCTGCAGCCCTGAGGCAGCACTACCCACAGCTAAACCACTCCTGACAGACGTTTACCTACCTGTTCTTCAGGAGAAATAAGGAGGGAGGCTCAGGACAATTTGTTCCAATGATGAAGAGTGAAAATGTTGCAGTGAGGAACTCATTCCTGCTCTGTGACACAGGCTACTTGGCTGAGCTTAGTCTCTTACCAGACCTCAAACTTCCTCACTGACCATGAAGAGGGGGCTGAGGGGAGACCTCACTGCTCTCTGCAGCTCCCTGAAAGGAGGTTGCAGTGAGATGGGCTTCAGTCTCTTCTCCCTGGTATAGAAGGAGAAGAAATCCCAGGTGACAGAAGGAGAGAAAATGGCCTGAAATCGTGCCAGGGGAGGGTTAGACTGGAGATGAGGAAACATTTCTTTGCTGCAGGAGTGGTCAGGGATTGGAGCAGGCTGCCCTGGGAGACGGTGGAGTCGCTGTCCCTGAGGGTGTTGGACATGTGGCTGTGGCACTGTGGGACATGGTTTAGTGGCCCTAGTGGCCTTTAGGTTGCTGGTTGGACTAGATTACCCTCCAGGGCTTAGCCAACCCAAACAATTCTGTGACTCTGTGATTCTGTTTCCCGTTATGTGATTCCTTCCTTATACCTCTGATTTTTTCAGCACCTTTGGTCCACCTTGATCCTAGACAGCAGGGAGAGAAAGAGAACAAGATGGGAAAAGGCTTCAGAACTGGTTGAATAATGAGGACGAGCCTAGGCTGTGCGCTGAGCGCCACAGGAACCGCGGCGCCGAGCCTCGCGTTGCTGCTCACTGCTCCTTACAGGCTGCCTGGCTGCCTTTTGTGCTATTCCAAAGGCTAGGAAGTGTCAATCCCAGGATATTCGTGTTGTAAATAAAATACAGCTTGCTTTTTCCCCCTCATGATTTCCTTTCCTCTCCCCCCCCCCTTTTTGGTTTTTTTTTTGGTTAATTGGTGTTCTGCTTTCTCTCCTCTCTCTCTCTCCCTCTCTCTCCTTCATCAGCTGCCGTAGTGGAGGTAGCAACAAAGAGGATCCCATCTGTTGCAACTAATTGCTGCAGTTTTATTTGCTGTCCCAATCTTTCAGTCTGGTTTTTGGGATCACCTCCCCAGCGCCACAAAAAGGGTTGGAGGAAGGGAGGGGGGGAAGAGGAAAAAAAACTGTTTACTATGCTGAACCATGGTGGAGAAGAAAAATGCCTGAGGCATTAGATTGGCTCAACAGTAATGGCAGAGGTTTCCTTCAGTGTATGACCTTTGGGCATCACCTATTTATTTCTTCCCCTTTCCCCCCTTTTTTCCCCCTTTTCTCCTTTTTCCTTCTCTTCCCTTTCGCCTTCTCTTCCCTTTCGCCTTCTCTTCCCTTTCGCCTTCTCTTCCCTTTCCCCTTCTCTTCCCTTTCCCCTTCTCTTCCCTTTCCCCTTCTCTTCCCTTTCCCCTTCCCTTCCCTTTCCCCTTCTCTTCCCTTTCCCCTTCCCTCCCCCTCTCCTTTTCTCCCTCCCCTTCTTCCCTGCATCCCCTCCCAGCCCAGGCGGCAGGAGGGACGTAGGTAGGAGCATCTCTCTCTGCGGGCAGCCCGCCCGAGCGTGTGTCTGCAGTAGCGAATGTGCCGGGTGGAAGTGTAGTGTAAATCATTAATTACAATTGCCTAAATAATTAATACCCACCCCGACCTAACGTTCATTATCATCACTCTCAGACCTCTTCCACCCACTCCCAGCGGCACAGCACTGATGTCAGCACAAAGTGCAGCAGGATGTTCACTACCCTTTGGGGAGGGGAGGTGGTGTGGTGTGATCCGACTCCAGTTTAGTGGGGCTGGATTCTCTCGATGTCACCCAGCAAGGTGGGGCAGAAGGCGGAATAAAAGCAGGGGGTCAGGAGGCAGCCCCCCTCGGTTTCAGCCACATCTTCCTCCCTGCCCACACGGCTCTCTGAGCCCCTCTGCTGCACTGCTTCCCCTCCTGGCTGCTGCTCCCAGGAGCCGATGGAACATCTTGGCTCTCCTTATCAGCTTTCCATAATTCTACAGCTCCCCTTTCTGGCCAAGGATTGAACACGGCCAAAGCAAAGCCCTTTTGCTTGCTCTTTCTCTCCAGACCAATACTTTGCTGACTCTGAGGAACAGAGCAGCATAGGGCAACATTTCCCTGGGTAGAACACCTAATGCTGCCCAAGAGGCAGAACTGATCACAGAATCACAGAACTTTAGAGGCTGGAAGGGACCTCCAGAGCTCATCCAGTCCACACCCTGCCCCCCACCGAACAGGATCCCCTAGGGTCGTTTGCACAGGAATGCATCCAGGTGGGTTTGGAAGGTCTCCAGAGAAGGAGACTGCACAACCTCTCTGGACAGCCTGCTCCAGTGCTCTGTGTCCCTGGCTGTAAAGGAGTTTCTCCTCATGCCGAGGTGAAACCTCCTCTGTTCCAGTTTGTAGCTGTTGCTCCTTGTCTTACTGCTGCTGACCAGCGAAAAGAGATCGGCCCCAGGCACCTGACACTCATTATGAGCCATTATCAGCTGCGAGGTAGTGGCTATGAGGACAATTTGGTCTTGGCAGCTGCTGCTCACAGAAACTGCTCTTAAAAAACAGGTTTGGAAGCAGTTCAATCGTGGACTGGGTTGGAAGAAGCCTTAAAGATCATCTGGTTCTCCTCCCCTCTACCCTGGTGAGACCTCATCTTGGGTACTGCCTTCAGTTTTGGGCTCCCCAGTTTAAGAGGGATGAGCAGAGTGTCCAAGGGAGGGCTACGAGGATGATGATGGGATTGGAGCACTGCCTGATGAGGAGAGGCTGAGGGACCTGGGGCTGTTTAGTCTGGAGAAGAGAAGACTGAGAGGGGATTTAATCAATGTTTATAACTATCTGAGGGCTGGGGGTCAGGAGGAGGGGACAGGCTCTGCTCACTGCTCCCTGGGATAGGCCAAGGAGCAGTGGATGGAAGCTGCAGCACAGCAGGTTCCAGCTCAACACAAGGGGGAACTTTGCTGTAAGGGTCCCAGAGCACTGGCACAGGCTGCCCAGAGAGATTGTGGAGTCTCCTTCTCTGGAGCTTTTCAAGGCCTGTCTGGATGTGTTCCTGTGTGACCTGAGCTAGATTGTGTGGTCCTGCTGTGGCAGGGGGGTTGGACTGGATGATCTCTGGAGGTCCCTTCCAACCCCTAACATCCTGTGAGCCTAAGAAATAAATAGAGGGTGAAAATGTCCTTCTGAAGTCGTAGAACTTGGATATCTGCAAACTCAAGGCCTGAAACACAAACTAAAAGAGGGAGGCTTAGAGTAGAAAGAAGAAGTTTTGACTCTGAGAGCGGAGAGAGCCTGGACCAGGCTGGCCAGAGAGGTGGTTGATGCCCCATGCCTGGCACCACTGCAGGGCAGGTTGTTCGGGGCTGTAGGTGCAGATGGTCCCTGCTGAGTGGAGGGGGGGGTTGGGCTGGCTGATATTTAAAGTGCCTTCCAACCTAAAGCCTTCCCTGAGTCTGTGACTCTACGTCCATCATATTTGGCGTGACTTAGCCGTTAAGCTGCACAATAACAGGACTTCCTGTTGCTGAGCTCTCTAAGCCCTCCATAAGCCGTTTTGCCTTCATTCAGCATATATTTAGCAAGGAGGATTTCAGCAAATTGAAATGTTGGAGACAAATTCATCCCCCAAGTGACTTTATGGCTCTGAATGACTTGAGTCTGACGTCGGACTGAGATCGCTCGGAGACTCCAGGCTGAGTTGTGGAAATGGGTGGCAGTGGCGATCTGCTGGAGGGTAGGAAGGCTCTGTAGAGGGATCTAGCCAGGCTGGATCCATGAGCCAAGGTCAGTGGGATGAGGTTTAACAAAGCCAAATGCCAGGTCCTGCACTTGGGTTGCAACAGCCCAATGAAAGCTCCAGGTTTAGGGCAGAGTGGCTGGAAACTGCTCAGCAGAGAAGGACCTGGGGGTGCTGGTTGGCAGTGGCTGAAGATGAGCCATTAATGTGCTCAGGTGGCCAAGAAGGGCACCAGCAGCCTGGCCTGGATCAGCAACAGTGTGGCTGGAGTGAAGAAGTGATTGTCCCCCTATACTGGGCACTGGTGAGGTCACAACTTGAATCCTGGGTTCAGTTTTGGGGCCCTCACTCCAGGAAGGGTATTGATGAGCTGGAGCAGGTCCAGAGAAAGGTAACCAAGTTGGTGAAGAGGTCTGGTGAGGATCAGCTGAGGGAACTGGGATTGTTTAGTCTGGAGAAGAGAAGGCTGAAGGGAGATCTCACTGCTTTCTACAACTTCCTTAATGGAGTGGGGTGAAGTGAGGTTGGTCTCTTCTCCCTAGTATCAGGTGATGGAACAAGAGGAAATGGCCTGAAATTGTGCCAAGGGAGGGTTAGATTGGAGATAAAGGAAAAATTCTTCCCTGCCAGAGTGGTCAGGGATTGGAGGTGGTGGAGTCCCCACCCCTGGAGGTGTTCAAGAAACCTGTGGCTATGACACTATGGGACATGGTTTGCTGGCCACGGTGCTGTTGGATTGATGGTTGGACTGGATGATCTTAGAGGGCTTTTCCAACCCAAACAATTCTATGGTTCTGTAATCACCTGAAGGCCAAAGCAGCCACCAAAATGTCTCCTAGAAAGAGGTGCTGCAGGTGTTTGGTTCTTTACCTTCTCTAACCAGCACGGAACACTGTGGGGCACAGCAAGCACCTTACTTATAAGGCACATCAAGCTGGGCGTAGGAACAGCCCAAGGTGATTTATTGCAGTGACGGAATCGATGCATGTTTGTAGGCAAAGCTGCTAAATTTAGCTGCTGACATAAGTTTCAGAGGTGGAGCCTTGCAGCCAAGGGTGCTGCTTCCCTAGAAAGGCTGCAGCAGAGGCTGCCTGCCGCAGGCGGGCGGCGAAGTGGCGGAGGGTTGAAACCCGTGGGATGGGGAACGCCGGCGTCGTGCGGCTCCAGCTAGAACTGGGAATCTGGGCTGCACCATTTGATGACTGGGCCTGGTGGTGCTGATTAGTGTGAGGTGTCCCTGCCCATGGCAGGGGGTTGGAACTAGATGATCCTTGAGGTCACTTCCAGCCCTGACAATTCTATGCTTCTATGATGCTTTGATTCTATGGTTCTGTGATGCTTTGATTCCATGATTCTATGCTGCTTTGGTTCTATGATTCCATGATTGTATGATTATATGATTCCTTGATTCTTTGCTTCTATGATTCCATGATTGTATGATTACATGATTCCTTGATTCTTTGCTTCTATGATTCTTTGCTTCTATGATTCCATGGTTCTTTGCTTCTATGCTTCTATGATTCCATGATTCTTAGCTTCTATGATTCCATGATTCCATGATTCTATTATTAGCTTCTATGATTCCATGATTCTTAGCTTCCGTGATTCTTAGCTTCTATGATTCCATGATTCCATGATTCTTTGTTTCTATGATTCCATGATTCTATGATTCCATGATTCTTTGCTTCTATGATTCCATGATTCTTAGCTTCCATGATTCTTAGCTGCTATGATTCCATGATTCTATGATTGTTTGATTCTGATTCCATGATTCCATGATTCTTAGCTTCTATGATTCCATGATTCTTAGCTTCTATGATTCCATGATTCTTAGCTTCTATGATTCCATGATTCTATTATTAGCTCCTACGATTCCCTGATTCTTAGCTTCCATGATTCTTAGCTTCCCCGATTCTTAGCTTCTATGATTCTATGATTCTTTGCTTCTATGATTCTATGATTCCATGATTCTGTGATTATTTGCTTCTATGATTCCATGATTCCATGCTTCTATGATGATTAGCTTCTACAGTTCCATGCTTCCATGATTCTATTGAGGTTGTGTGATTTTTTTATGATTCCAGTTTAAACTGGCAGAGGGGAGATTTAAACTGGATGTTAGGAAGAAGTTCTTTCCAGTGAGGTTGTGGATGCTCCCTCCCAGGAGGTGTTCAAGGCCAGGTTGGATGAGGCCTTGAGCAACCTGTTCTAGTGGGAGGTGTCGCTGCCTAAGGCAGGGGGCTGGAACTGGATGAGCTTTGAGGTCCCTGCCACCCTGAACCATTCTGTGATTCTTTGATTCCATGATTCTGTGACTCTACAATTCTATTAATCTATGATTCAATGATTGAGGGGCTGCAGAGAGTCCAGAGAAAGGTAACAAAGCTGGGGAAGGGTCTGGAGGACAGGGCTGGTGAGGAGCAGCTGAGAGTTAGTCTGGAGAAGAGGAGGCTGAGGGGAGATCTCATTGCTCTCCACAGCTCCCTGAAAGGAGGTTGGTCTCTTCTCTTTGGTGTGGGTCCTTAGAGCTGGGAGACTGTGGCAACAGGATATTTTCCTTGATGAAAATGAGAGCTGGTGGCATATTTGGACAAGCTGTTGGGCTCGAGGCCCTCCTCAATGGGATGATTTGGTTCAGCTGAAGTGATGAAGGTTGCTGTTTGCAGGAGGACTGAAAAGCTGGCGTAAAAATTTAGTTGTGGAAGGCTTCAGCTTGAAATATGTTTCTTCATCTAGCTGTATGCTGAGCTGTTGTGATCTAAATGGCTCAAGAATCCAGGTCAGGATCCAGGTGGTCTTTGAGGTCTCTCCACTCAGAGGTTAGGGAAGCACCAGTGAAAACTTAAGTATTTCACTAGCAAAAATGGAAATATGGTTTCATTCTGAGTCCATCTTAGTGACTCTTCCAGGTCTGGTGCCCCCCAACACAAGAAGGACATCGAACTGTTGGAGCAGGTCCAGACAAAGATGATCAGAGGTTGGAGCACCTCCTCTGTAAGGACAGGCTGTGAGAGCTGAGGCTGTTCAGCCTGGGGAAGAGAAGGCTCCAGGGAGACCTTAGAGAAGCCTTCCAGTGCCTGAAGAGGGCCACAGCAGAGCTGGGGAGGGACTTTGGACAAATGATAGGACCAGGGGCAATGGCTTTGAGCTGGAAGAGAGGAGATTCAGACTGGAGATGAGGAAGAAATTCTTGCCAGTGAGGGTGGTGAGACAGTGGAGCAGGCTGCGCAGGGAGGTTGTGGATGCTCCCTCCATGGAGATGCTCAATAGCAGGTTGGGCTAAAGGAAGATGGAAAGTGGAAGATGGAAGGTGTCCCTGCCCATGGGACCTGATGATCCTTAAGGTCCCTTCCACCCCAAACTCTATGCTTAGCAACCTATGCAGCAGGAGTATTCATCACAACGTGTCCCAGGGGGCAGACACTGAGCTATCAGTTCGACTTTTGATGACAGATGTCACATTGTGTGCTCTGTGCTGTGCATCTCCCTCTTTTGATGTAGGTGCTGAAAATCCTCCTTGCATTTTCCGAGCTGTTGGCTACTGCTGCCTTCACCCTTTGTTTTTCAGCCCAGGGTAAATCACCACCTGCTACATGACTAAAACACCATTGCAGGCTCGCCCACTGCTTTCAGCTAGAAGGAGCTGTACCTGTAATTTTTACCTACCATTTTATCTGCTCTCATCAACAGCTCTTGATGAAGTTTTCTAAGCCAGAAGCACAGGTTTGAGACGCTCAATAAATGAATGGCCACGGAACCGGCAGTCGAGACACTCAGCCCTCTCCCTGAGTCACTCTGTGACCTTCAGCAAGTCACGTAGCCAGGTGGAAAACATGAATCACCCTCTAAACCCACCAGAGTCCAAACTACCTGCAGGTCTGCTCCCAGGCTGCCCAAACTGCTTTCATTTTCACCTTCTACAGCCCTTTGACAGAGCCTGTTTGAGGGAGAAGGGTGCAGAGTAGGTGTGCTGGGTTGGCTTGCAGGGGTAAAGTACTGATCTGGGTAAGGGGGTGGTGGGGCTGGAGGATTGCAGCTCTGCTCCCTGAGTGCAGAGCTTTGTTCTCAAGGTGGTGCTCGCTATGTAGGAGGAGACTTCCCTGCTCATTGGCTCCCTGGTTCAACCGGTGTCAAAGTTTAACAGGTCCTGGATAAGGTTTGTTTGTTTAATTTGCAGCTCCTTTGGCATCTGATGTTGCCCTCAGCTGTAAAGTGCCCAGCAAAGGTAGGAGAAATGGATCCCTGTGAGGCCTCCTGCATGCCTGAAGACCCCCAGCTGCTGCCCAACACGGGGCAGGTCACGCTGCTGTCACAGCTTCATGGGGGAAGAGGAATCATGTCTGGGGTTGGAAAGGACCTTAGAAAGGTCCTTTCCAACCCAAGATCATCAAGTTTCAACTCCCATAGGCAGGGACACCTTCCATTAGCCCAGCTTGCTCCAAGGCAACATCCAATCTGTTTCTGAACATCTCCGTGGAGGAAGCATCCACAACCTCCCTGTGCAACCTGCTCCACTGTCTCACCACCCTCACTGGCAAGAATTTCTTCCTCATCTCCAATCTGAATCTCCTCTCTTCCAGCTCAAAGCCATTGCCCCTGGTCCTATCATTTGTCCAAAGTCCCTCCCCAGCTGTGCTGTAGCCCTCTTCAGGCACTGGAAGGCTGCTCTAAGGTCTCCTTGGAGCTTTTTCTTCTCCAGGCTGAGCAGTTTCAGCTTTTGCAGCTTGTCCCCACAGAGGAGGGGCTCCAGCCCTCTGATTGTCTTGGTGGCCTCCTCTGGACCCTCTCCAAATCTTTGATGACTTTCTTGTGCTTGGGGCATCAGAACTGGGTGCAGTACTGCAGGTAGGGTCTCAGGAGAGCAGAGCAGAGGGACAGAATCCCTCCCTCATCCTGCTGGTCACACTGCTGTTGCTGCAGCCTAGCACAAAGCTGCCTTCTGGGCAGCAAGCACACTTTGCCAGCTCACATTGAGCTTTTCATCAACCAACACCCCCAAGTCCTTCTCCTCAAAGCTGCTCTCAAGCCATTTTTCCCCCAGGCTATATTGCGAGGGTGTTGCTCAGCTCAGCTCATCACAACTTGCTTATTTCTCTAAACCCTGAGAGACAAATGTGCACTGCCCTGAGAAAATCAGGCCCCTTAAGCACCTAACCACATGCAAATGAATGTGCAGATGCTGGCCCAAACGGGGAAGGAAGCAAGAGTAGCTTTTGGTTTTGGCCATGTATGGTAAACACTGCAGAGTGTGGGCACTGCTCTAGCATCCGCTCTGCGAGCTGCCTGGAGGAACAGAAAGAGGCAGCCCGGGAGGGTGGTACCACCCTGTGTGCCCGCAGGGCTGTGCTGCACAGGTACTCACCTCCTCCCCGTTTATTGCAGTCAGCACCATCAGCCTCTTTCATCCAACAAGGGAGTTAACCCTCCCCCCGCACACACTCCCAATGCCTTTTCAACCATCCCCCAAAGCAGCTTTACTTCCAGCCCGGCGGGGAGAACCTTCCGTTTCACGCCACTGTCCTCTGCTTTTGGCAAGGAGCTGCGGTTTTTCGCGCGGGGTGAAGCTCTGAACAACTCCCTGCAGGGAGGTTGTAGCCAGGTGGGATTGGTCTCTTCTGCCAGGCAACCAGCAATAGAACAAGGGGACACAGCCTCAAGCTGTGCCAGGGCAGGTCTAGGCTGGATGTTAGGAGGAAGTTGTTGTCAGAGAGAGTGATTGGCATTGGAATGGGCTGCCCAGGGAGGTGGTGGAGTCACTGTCCCTGGAGGTGTTGAAGCAAAGCCTGGATGAGGCACTTAGTGCCATGGTCTAGATGACTGGATAGGGCTGGGTGCTAGGTTGGACTGGATGAGCTTGGAGGTCTCTTCCAACATGGTTGATTGTATGATTCTATGATTCTTCCTTTGTCACCACCTTGCTGGCAGTGCTCCTTTTCCACAGCACCTACAGGCCCCAGCAAGTCAGGATGACAAAACGAGGCAGTGTGGTTGTTTTTATTGCAGAAGTGTTGGGTTTGACTTCCTTTGCTGAGCTGCTGGGTCTCCTCAGCACTGCTGTGTACGACAGCAGGTTCTATCTGCACACTGCTTGGCTCAGCAGAACCGCATCAGTGGGGTCAGTCTGCAGGAGAGACCTCATTGCTCTGCCTGGAAGGTTGGAGTCAGGTGGGAGTTGGTCTCTTCTCCCTAGTATCAGGTGATAGAAGAGGAAATGGCCTGAAATTGTGCCAGGGGAAGGTCAGGTTGGAGATGAGGAAAAGTTTCTTTGCTGCAAGAAAAGCAGAGGCTGCCCATTGAGGTGGTGGAGTCCCCCTCTCTGGAGGTGTTCCAGGAGTCTGTGGCCATGCCATTCTGCGACATGGTTTGATGGGCACAAGGGTCTCAGGTTGAAGGTTGGACTGGATGTTGTCAGAGGGCTTTTCCAGTCACAATGGTTCAATGATTCTACCCGTGCTCACCGGTTTTGGGTTTTGTTGACATCGTGCTCTAAACCTTTCCCTTTTGGCAGCACAGCCTCACCTTAGCTGGCTGAGTGTATGAAGCAGAGGACCAGAGTGCTGTACCACAGGGAGCCGCAGGTAGGCCTGGGAGGGAAGAGGCTTAAGGCAGGCAGCAGAGCAGTGGAGGCCAGTGCTGGGCACCGACCTGTGGCCAAGGGACTGCATGCTTGAGGAGAACTGGGCTGTAGAGCGGCCTGAGGCAGGCTATGGGGCCACTGAGGCAGGCTGCAGGGCCACTGGGGACCCCGGAATAGCTCAGTATAGAATGGGTACCGGGCTGTGAAGCAAGAGGGCTGAGGCAGGACGGTAAGCACGACGGGTACCCATCTGGCTCAGCGCCGGAGGGAAACTGGACTGAAGCAGGGTAGGGAGTATGAAGGGCAACCGCTGGGCACCGACCTGCGGCCAAGAGGCTGAGTGCTCGAGGGGAACTAGCCTGAAGCAGGCTACGGGATCCCGGGGGAACTAACCCAGGAACTGGAGCCCGCCGAACGCCGACAAGCAGCGCCAGCCGGCGCCGGCAGCGGCGCTAGGGGAGCGCGGGGGAGGAAGAAAGCGAGCGCACGACCACGCGTGGTGGCGAACGCCGAGCCGCCATTGGCTAGGCGAGCCGCCACTCATCGCGCAGTCCTCGTCCTCCGCGGAGAGAGGCGGGGCCGCGAAGCGAGCGACTACTGGGCGGGGCCGGCAATGAGGGGGCGGGTCCTGGGGCGTGAGGAGGCGTGGCCACGAAGGGGCGTGAGCATCGGGGGCGTGGCTTGGCAGCGGCCCTGCCCGCCCCCGCCCCGCGGCGCTCAGTCGGGCGGCGGCGGCGGTGGCAGCGGCAACGGTGGGGGCGGCTCCGCCGGGCTGAGGAGCGGACGCGGGGAGGCGGCTCGGGATCGCGGTGCGCGGCGTGGACCGAGGGGAGGGGGGGGCAGGAACCGGGGAAGGGGGGTAGCTGGTGAGGCGGGAAGGCGGTGGTGGTGGTGCCCGCGGCGAGGGACCGGGCAGGGCGGGTTTTGGGGTCCGGCCGGGCGGGCTCTTCCTGCCCCACTGAGCCCTTCCTGAGGCGGCGGTCGCTGTCAGTACAGGGGCCTGGGGGAAGGAAGCGCCTTCCCCGCGCTGTGCTCAACCCGGGTTTTTTTTCCCGGCTCTTCTCCTCCTTATTAGGCAGCGGAGCAGGGTCGCGGCCGGTTCCGGTATCCGGCTGGGGCTCGCAGGTTGCCGCAGGGCATGGCCCGGGCAGGGCGGCCCCTGGGCCGGGCCGAGCTCTCCCGCTCGCAGCCCACCGCAACACCTGATGCCTGCTGCCAGCTCCAACTGCCTCCTGCCTGGCGAGAAGGAGGCTTTTGGCCCCTTTTTGTTCGGCAGCTTTTATCCTTTTTATTTTCTCCATTAATTTTTTTTCATGGCGATGCAGCAGCGGCTCGGTGGCACCGGAGCGCCGCGTCCCTGCTGCCACCCTGTAACGTTGCAGAGGACAAAAGATGACCAGAGGGCTTAATTTTGGTGGTTTTTTTCCCCCCCTTCTCTGAGTACATATCACGCTGTTATTATTGGTTCTTCTGACTGTGTCCGAGAGATGTGTCAAGCCCTGGTTTGTGTGACATGTTCCTGGGCTTTGTTTTCCTCTGCTGAAAGCCACATTGTTTTCATAGCAGTATGTCAAAAGCCAGGATTTAAAGGTTAGTCCTTGCTTATGCTGGGTGAAATTCGATGTTTCTTTGCTCGAGATCCAGGGGAAGGCATCAACGAGCAGCCACGCAACGTTCCGCTGTGGTACCCAGCTCTAGACAATGTGATGCTGCCCAGAGAGACTGAGCTGGAAAAAGAAAAAGGGGGAAAAAAAAACCATCCAAAAGAGACTGAAAGCTGGCTGGAAACAAAAGTAGAACTGATTGATGCAGTTTTATTGTTGATCTGCATTAGTGGTGTGGGGTTTTATTTTAATAGCTGTAGTTGTGGTCCTGTGCCTGTTTGTTTGAGCCGGGTCCATTCAAGGCTATTCAGGCAGATGTGCGTGGGGATTAGGACAAGCAAGACCAAGGATGTTGGAGCCGAATGGAGCGAGTGGTGTGTTGAATGTAGGAAGCTCTGGCTGCTTTTTCAGTCTGCTGGTAGCTCTCCTGGGGGGAATTTTAGGCCAGGCTGCATCCGGCTTACCTGACATGCTCACGCTCTCCTCATGTGCTTCTACAAACACAGGAGAGATGCTTGAGTGTGGGTGAAAGGGTGGGAACTGGTGTGGTGGGAACTGGTGTGGTGGGAACTGGCACAGTCCAGCGTGCATGAAGCATGTTTGGGTGTACAATGGCTGGAGAAGGCAGTGCATAGCTCCTGTGTGAGGCAGGAGGGCATCTCAGCAGGCTGTGGACACCCTCTCTCTGGGAGCATTTAAGATAAGGTTAGATGAGGCTTTGAGCAACCTGGTCTAGTGGAAAGTGTTCCTGCCTGTGGTGTGTGGGGGGATTGGAACTAGATGAGCTTTAAGGTCCATTCTAACCCAAGCCAATCATAGAATCAAGCAAGTTGGAGGAGACCTCTAAGGTCATTCAGTCCAATCTATCAATGCTGTGATCTCCATGATTTTCATTGGAGTAACAAGCAGTGAGTCATTTTTTTTTCTGCTGAAAGGGGAGAAGACAGATGGCTGTGTGCTCCTGGAGATGTTTGGCTGCAGCTAATATTCCTGTTTGCTAAAGGCTGCGCACACAAAGGTAGATCAAACACTGTTGTGATAAAGTCAACGTGTGTTTATTTTGGGTATATCACAGAATCACAGAATGGTTTGGCTTGGAAGGGACCTTAAAGATCAGCTAGTCCCATAAGCAGAAACACTTTCCATTAGACAGGTTGCTCAAGGCCTTGTCCAGCCTGGCTTTAGAATCAATCATAGAATGGTTTAGGCTGGAAGGGACCTCAAGGATCATCCAGCTCCAACCCCCCGCCATAGGCAGGGAGAGCTCCCACTAGAGCAGGTTGAACACTTTGAACACTTCCAGGGCACTGGATGATCTTGGTGGTCTCTTCCAACCTGGTTTATTCTATGTGGCATCCATCACCTCCCTGGGCAGCCTGTTCCAGTGCCTCTCCATCCTCACTGTAAAGAATTCCTTCCTAATCTCTTAATGCACTTACATTGTTTTTAGGGAGTTGTTGGTAGCCACCTGCTGCACTCAGGTAGGTGTCAGGGAGCGTTTGCTTGGTGTTTTGTTTGGCTGCAGCACTTGAGGGCAGTCTTTTTTTGTTTCAGTGGTCACTTGTAGCCTTCGATTACAGATTGCTTTCATCAGCAGTTGTGTGTCTGCTGGCACGGCTCTGTCTTTTCGTGAGCTGCCTTTTCAACCAGCATTGGATTTTTTCAAGTTAAATCTTCATGCTTATTGCATCTGTCACTTCTGGGATGCACTCCAAGCAAGGAGGCAGAGATTCAGCGTAATGGCACTGAGGAGGAATGCACAGAAGGGTGAAATAGCAGCTTAGGTTTTTTTGGTTTTGCTTCTTCTTGTCATTGCCTGAGTGATGCGCCGAGGGAGCGCTGAGGTCTTGCCCTCGCTAACTGCGCCGTGCATCATCTTCGGGATGAATATCAGCCTGTAATGATGGCCTCATGAAGTGGCTCGTTAAAGCACGGCGTGGCATTATGATTGTAAGAGGATTTATGTTGTTGGTTAAGGTTTGATTATCAATTCCCAGCCATATAGCTCAGATGCCAGCTCCCTATTTTGAAGACATTGAGCAAAACACTTCCTGGCCTGCGTTTGCAGCTTGGTGAGGTCATCAACGCACCACTCCCAGGGCTAGGAATGTCCTTTTAGGCAAACTCACAGGCACAGTTTTCATTTGACTTCTGCAAAAAGTGTGGGTTTGTTTGTTTTGGGTTTGTTTGGTTGGGGTTTGTTTAGTTTGGGTTTGTTTTACGGAGGCTTTTGTGATAATCTCAGTCCTCCTCTAAGGATCTGTAGGAACAGAAACTCACTGAGGATTTGCAGTGCCCCAGTTTAAGCCTTTACAGGGCATAGGAACAAGAATTAAATGTCTGTGCTCTCCTCTAGCTCTTTCCCTGTAGTCACCCCACCGTAGAGGTCTTCTTTTTTTTTTTGGTGCTGCTTATATGAATCACAGAATCAGTCAGGGTTGGAAGGGACCACAAGGATCAGCCAGTTCCAACCCCCCTGCCATGCCCAGGGACACCCTACCTTAGATCAGCCTGGCCAGAGCTTCATCCAGCCTGGCCTTAAACACCTCCAGGGCTGAGACCTCAACCACCTCCCTGGGCAACCCATTCCAGGCTCTCACCACTCGCATGCTCAACAACTTCCTCCTCACATCCAGGCTGAATCTCCTCACCTCCAGCTTTGCTTCATTCCCCCCACTCCTGGCACTCCCTGACAGCCTAAAAAGTCCCTCCCCAGCTTTTTTGTATGTCCCCTTCAGATCCTGGAAGGCCACAAGAAGGTCACCTGGGAGCCTCCTCTTCTCCAGCCTGCACAGCCCCAACTCTTTCAGTCTGTCCTCACAGCAGAGCTGCTGCAGACCTCTGAGCATCCTTGTGGCCCTTCTCTGGACATGCTGCAGCATCTCCACATCCCTCTTGTAGTGGGGGCTGCAGAACTGGGTGCAGTACTCCAGGAGGGGTCTCAGCAGAGCAGAGTTGAGGGGAAGAATCACCTCCCTCTCCCTGCTGGCCACAGTTCTCCCGATGCAGCTCAGGATCTGATTGGCCCTTTGGGCCAGAATATGCTGGTTGTTAACTCCTGAAATGAGTCTGATCAGAAACTTCTAGGTTCAGTTTGCAGTCACCCTGGGCATGGGAAGAGTCAGGCTGTTGGTGTCGACTTAGGCTGACAGGATGTGAACCACTCTGTTTTGGTCAGGAGATGCAGGTGGTGGTGGCATTGCTGGGGTGAACACCAAGTCAGAAGCATGGTTCAGATTAGCTGAGGTGTCTGAGGAAATCTAGCAGTGCAAGTTGATTATTCTGGATGTGCTGAATGTCCCAGCATGGTTGGGAATCAGTTCCTGGGCTCTTTCTCCATTAGCTCATAGGATCATGTTCTGGTTTTCTTCATGTGAGCAGCTGTACTAAAAAGGGATTATTTGCTGCTTTTTGAGGTTATCATCACTCAGTCCCTGGCTTTGTGTGCCTAATGCTATCATCTAAAAACACATAAAATGCCAGGGTGACCCTGGAATTACTCAGCTTCTTGGCACTGCCATGGCAAGCCCAGGAGGTCCCAGTAGCAGGTCTGGCTTGGTGCTGCAGGACTCTGATGCCAAGTCTGGTGCTGGTGGTCTCTCAGTGGAGCAAACTATCTAGAGAGATTCTTCATGGACTGAATCAGCCACTAGCTGTGTGTATGCCTGTGGCTCTGGGTAGTGACTATAAATCTGGTCAGAATGAATGACTGGCTGTAGATGGAGATGATGATGTAGGTAGCAAGTAGAAGGTGGCTGTTGGGCACTGTCATACACCTCTTCAAACAGATCCTTTCACTTCACGCGTCTCCCATGCAGTCCTCCATGCCAGGAAGACAGATGTCGTCTCTTTACAGCAGACATCTTGGTAACAAGACACAAAGTGTTCCTGGAATGGAAGAGGGTTTTGTGATGGAACACCAGAAAAGCTTTAAAATCACACTCTGTAGATCAGGGACTTGACAGAGAAGGAATGAGAATGGTACCTGCTACCGCAGCTGAGGGGGGGAAATCCACACTGTTCTTTCGAGGGCTGTCATCCTGATGATGCTCTCATGGTGCCCATCAAGAGAGAGGTCTCCTTGGCTTAGAGGTGATAAAGTAGAATGTAGGCTCTTTGACCATTTTTCCTCATTGTTTTTCTTCTTTGTGATGAGTTAGATACCAAGGTGAGGTCAGCTGCATCCTTTGATGGCATTTCTTCAGCATCATCACTTTGCTTTTCCAATGTTATTGGCTTTGTCTTATCCCAGGTTTGGGGATGATGAGATAAGTGATAAATAATAACACTCTCTGCTCTGAGCATGTAATGACTCTTGAGGTCTGGCTCTCAGTGGGAGAAGCTGGCTCTGGTTGGATCAGTTATAGTGGCTCTGACACTGAGCTGGGGCCTCTCAATCCATCATAATTAGGTTGTTCTTGTTTTGCCTTTTAATAATTGAATTTGAGAAAGCAATGGAAATACAACAGTGGTGGGAGCTGAGTTAATATGATTAAGGTTCAGGCTGATGCAGTCAGGCACACTGAGATGAGCTCCCAGCTTTCATCTGGACCATTGCTGAGCTGCTTCAGGCCAAACCTTCCCATTAGGAAACGCAGAATCGCAGAATTACTTTGGTTAGAAAAGACCTCTCAGATCATTCAGTCCAAGCACCAACCCAACCCCACCCATGGCCATTAAACCACATCCCAAAGTGCCATGGCCACACATTTCTTGAACACTTCCAGGGATGGGGACTCCAGCACCTCCCTGGGCAGCCTGTGCCAATCCCAGACCAGTCTTGCAGCAAAGAAATTTTTCCTCTAGTTCAGGAAGAAAACTATGGAAGGACCTTGGGGCTGTCCAAATCTTGGCTGGTTGTAGCATCTTTGTCTGCAGTCTCTGTATGTTTGTGCAGATAGGTAATGTATGTACAGTTCTTTTTAGCTGGATACTAAGGCCACCATTTCTGCACTCTTCTCAAATATCAAATCATTAAGCTTGGAAAACCCTTCTAAGATCATCAAGTCCAACCAGCTTATGAGTCTGCAACTACCTGAAAGGAGGTTGTAGCTAGGTGGGGTTGGTCTCTTCTGCCAGGCAACCAGCAGCAGAACAAGGGGACACAGTCTCAAGTTGTGCCAGGGCAGGTCTAGGCTGGATGTTAGGAGGAAGTTGTTGGCAGAGAGAGTGATTGGCATTGGAATGGGCTGCCCAGGGGGGGGGTGGAGTCGCCCTCTCTGGAGGTGTTGAAGCAAAGCCTGGCTGGAGCACTTAGTGCCATGGTCTGGTTGATTGGGAGGGCTGGGTGCTAGGTTGGGCTGGATGAGCTTGGAGGTCTCTTCCAACCTGCTTGATTCTATGAGCAGAGCTTACAAAGACAGGAGAGTGAGGTGCCTAAATCCACATTACCTTGGCATCCCTGTATGAACTTAGGCAATACATTTCACCTGTGGTTCCTGGTGTAAAGAGTACCTGAAAAATGGACCTTAAATACTCCAAGCAGAGTGATTTGGAAGTGTGGGAACTCCCCCTCGTTCTGCATATAGTTGCCATAGAGACTGTGCTCTGGAGTCTTTGAGAATCCATTGTGTGTCTCCTGAAAACGTAGAAACCTGCTGCTGGACTGAGGCATGCTGCTTTGAAGCATAGAATAATGGCATCAGTGCATTGCTTGGGTTGGAAAAGCCTTCTGAGATCATCCAGTCCAACCTGTAACCCAACACCACTGTGGCCATCAAACCATGTCCCAAAGTGCTATGGCTACAGGTCTCTTGAACACCTCCAGGGATGGGGACTCCAGCACCTCCCTGGGCAGCCTGTGCCAATCCCTGACCACTCTAGCAGCAAAGATCTTTTTCCTCATTTCCCACCTAACCCTCCCCTGGCACAATTTCAGGCCATTTCTGCTCCTTCTATCACTTGACATTAGGGAGAGGAGACCAACCCCCACTTGGCTCCAACCTCTTTTCAAGGGAGTTGTAGAGAGCAATGAGGTTTCCCCTCTGCTTCCTCTAGACTGTACCATCCCAGTTCCTTCAGCTGCTCCTCCCCAGCCCTGTTCTCCAGACCCTTCACCAGCTTTGTTACCCTTCTCTGGCTCTGCTGCAGCTCCTGAATGTCCTTCTTGTAGTGAGGGACCCAAAGCTGAACCCAGTTTTGTGTTCATCCCCTCCCAACGCCAATCCTGTAGGGACTCGATGTCCTGCGGTCCTGCGCGTTGGCTGTGCATCAGGCACCATCAGCCAGGCTGGCAGCGGGGCTAATTAGCACCACCAGGGAGTAGCAGGCAGTAGCAGGTTCAAGCCATAGTAAGCACTCTGTCCCTTGGGAACTGGGCAGACAGGCAGTGCTGGGCAGATGATCACTCAATATGGAAGATACTCATCAGCACAGGCTCGATGGGGAGGCACTCAGCCCAGCTGCTGGTGTTACCTCTTGACATTGGCTCTTTTCCCCCCTCCTTTCACTTTAAATACTTAAAACCCTCTCAGTTTAGTGGTTCATGCTGGAATCTTGAGCACCCAACTGACATGGGGTACACACTTGGCATTGACTGGCCATTTTTCATTATGTGGTGGCCTCTCAGACACTCTTCTGGTTGCCTGTATGAAACGTGGCCAAGAAGGCCAACAGCATCCTGGCTTGGATCTGCAATAGTGTGGCCAACAGGACCAGAGCAGGGATTGTCCCCCTGTACTCAGCACTGGTGAGGCTGCACCTTGAGTGCTGGGTTCAGTTTTGGGCCCCTCACTACAAGAAGGACATTGAGGGGCTGGAGCATAACCGCAGAAGAGTGCCAAAGCTGGTGAAGGGTCTGGGGAACAGGGCTGGTGAGGAGCAGCTGAGGGAACTGGTGCTGTTCAGCCCAGAGAAGAGGAGGCTGAGGGGAGACCTCATTGCTCTCTGTAACTCCCTGAAAGGAGGTGGGAGCTAAGTGGAGATTGGTCTCTTCTCCCAAGGAACAAGTGATAGGATGAGAGGAAATGACTTCAGGTTGCACCAGGGGAAGTTTAGGTTGGACACAAGGAACTATTTCTTCACTGTAAGAGTGGTTCAGGCCCGTCCCAGGCTGCCCAGGGCAGTGGTGGAGTCTCCATCCTTAGAGGGGTTTCAAAGCCATGGAGATGTGGTGCTGAGGGCCATGGTTTAGTGGTGCCCTGGCAGTGCTGGGTTAGTGGCTGGACTGGATGATCTTTGGGATCTTTCCCAACCTTTTACACTGTCCTTCTTTCCAAACTGGAAATGAGAAGTGAAGCATTTTGCTCAGTGTCTTGCAGGTGCTACAAGGAATGCTTGCAGCATGTGGTCCTAGGTGTAGGTGTGGTTGTACAGGTGGGTGATGTATCTGCACCAGCAGATGTGGTAGGATGTGTGTCAACCTGGAGAAACCAACAGAGCTTGTGGAGTCTCCTTCTCTGGAGACATTCAGGGCCTGTCTGGATGTGTTCTTCTGTACCCTGAGTTAGATTGTATGGCCCTGCTGTGGCAGGGGGTTTGGACTGGATGATCTCCTTGGGTCCCTTCCAACCCCTGACGTCCTGTGAGCCTGTGAACCCTGAGCTTTTCAACTCTTCACTCCTTACTGCAGTACTTTAATTATAGTGCCTGTCGGAGGATGGAGGAAACAGGCACAGAGCTGTCTTGTTCCCAACAGGATCCAAGGGTTTCTTGAGTTTTCAGTGAATACATTTAAGGTTTATTTTCACTCTTTTGGATCTGCTGAGATTGATTTGCAAGGCAGGAAGAGAACCCAGAGCCAGCTGAGACAAGCACGAGTTGCCAGACGTACTTCAGCAACATATTCCCCTGCTTTAGCACCGTGGGAAGTGTAGGCACTAAAAAACCCTCCTTCTAGCTGAGTCTCCTTATGCCTTCCAGCATCTTTCTCCTGCCCACTGGTGCTTTTTGGAAGCCATCTGGCAAAGTTCTGTTTAGTCTTAAGGTGCTGTTGTCTAAAGGTGAGCTGCCCTGCCTTCACCTCCTGGTTTCCCATGGATTTGGCTTATCTCAGTTTTGCTTGGTATCAAGTGATAGAACAAGAGGAAATGGCCTGAAAGTGTGCCAGGAGAGGGATAGATTGGAGGTGAGGAAATGTTTCTTTGCTTCAAGAGGGATTGGAACAGGCTGCCCAGGGAGTTGGTGGAGCCCCCATCCCTGGAGGTGTTGGATAAATGTGTGGCCATGGCACTATGGGACATGGTTTAATGGCCATGGTGGTCTTTAGATTGATGGTTGGACTCAATTATCCTCAAGGTCTTATCCAACCCAAACAATTCTATGATTCACTCCTCTTCACTGTACTCCCTGACATTTCTCTGAGGGTAAAGGTTATCTTCTTGTCCTTTCCATGCCCTGCTTGCCCTGTTGATCATCTGGTCTACCAGGAGGATTCTTGAGCACTAAGATCGTATAAAACCCATCTGGGGCTTATCTTGCTGTAATTCTTCCTGTTGTTTTTCCTGGTGTTCTCCAGAACTGCAGTAAATGCCACAGGGAGTCTCAAAGGGCTGGAGTGTGGGTGGCATGGGCAGTGACATGACTGTTAAGCCAACAGGTAAGTAAAGCTTAAAGGTCACCAAGCACAGGCTGTGATTCTTCCTGGCTCTGACTCAAAACAAGTTCCTCAGCTGAGAGCAGCCAGCTGCAGGTCCTTTCTCCAAGACATCAGCTCTTGCCCAGTGTGGTTCTCTCAGTCAGGCAGTAGAGAGCTGGGAGGTGCTGGGCACAGCAGCTGCACCCCCTTGTCCTTGGCACAGGCTGCTGGTGAGTCTAGGAAGGAGTTCTTCCTTCTTGCACCTGACATCTTTCCTCACAGTTGTAGCAGGCATGCTCATTAAAGCTGTTCAGAGATCTAAATGTGCTTTCCTGACTCAGTTTATTTTCTTCTTGCCTGTCTGGAAAGGAAGATGCTTGGTGTTGCTCTCATGGTTTGACACCAGCTTACCCAGGTTCTTAGCTGTGACAGGACAAGGAGCCCTGGCATGGAATTGGACCAGCAATGAGGGACATCTGCAGGGCAGAGGAAATGTGTTTGAGCTTGGATCCCTTTGCTAGAACAGATGTTTTGAGGGGCTGTACTTGGTACCACGAGATAGGGATTTAAAGTCAAGCTGGCAGATCAAACTCTGCAGAGTTCAGTTGTAGGCTCCTCCAGCCTCTTCCTCCCTCCCCCAGCCCTGATTTCAAATTGCACGTTAGGGAAAGGGGACAGAGTGACAATGGTACCCTTTGAATTATAGGCTGCTTGGCCAGAGGAGCTGGCAGGGACAGCAAATGGAAATCTGGAGAAACACAGCCCAGTTCCAACTGGGAGAGCTGAGATTTGTTTTGCAGCTCCTTTGTACGGCACTGAAACCCGACAGGCGTTTGCATTGCCCAGCCTGAACCTTCTGCCTTCTTCTGGCTTCAGGAGGTTGTCTTGTCTTTGGCAATTAGCCATTGTTGGGTTTGTTCTGCTGAGAGCATCAGGAGTTCACCATGAGTGCCTCACCCCTTGGATGGGTGTTACTGAGTAGCTGGAGAAGTGGCAGTCCCTAAAGGTGGCTCTGCTTTAGTTGGTGTTTGGGTGAAGGTGGCCTTCAAGGGATGCTAACCCAAGTCTGTTGCTACTCTTGAGAGCAGAGTGTCCATTCAAAACTGCATTGTGATGGACCACACTGCTCTGTGCTGGACCTCCAGCCTTACCATGGCACTGTCCACTTCTCTAGCCCCCTTACCTTGGCATTGTCCACTTCTCTAGCCCATCGTGTGGGCTGGAAGCAAACTCCAGATACCACAGCAACCGTTTGTGGATGCAGTGCTGGTCCAAGAGGACCTACCACTACACTTGGCCATCCTGCACCTCTCTGATCATGTCCCTCAAGGCAGGGGTGTCTTTTCAGCTGGATCCCAGAAGGTTGGGGTGCTGAGCTCCATCCAGCAGAGCAGTGGAGCCTTTGTGGTCAGGCAGGGCCATCTGGAGAATGCTGCATCCTCGCTTGGTCAGTCTGACTCACACTTGGCTGCTCTGGTTGGGACCTGGGTTGTGCTGATCTCTTGTTTTTGCCTTCTTTCGAAGCTGGGAGGAATTTGTGTCCCAGCTCACTTGGTGTTTATCACAGAGGGCTTTCTGAGGTCTTTTTTTTTTTTCCCTGGTGGTGGCTTTTGGGTTGTAGTGCTACAGGACTTTTGAAGAGCTGGGGCTGAGACTGTTTATCTCCTTAGAACATCTGTAACATTTAAGTTTCTTCCTGTGGATAGCACAACATGTTGGAGTTGAGGAGGAGGAGCAAACAGTTTGTCAGGTCCTTTGCAGATTCCTCCTTTTGATAAATCCTCTTATCATTAGTTTTTCTTGAAGGAATATTAACTGGATTAGGTGGAAGCAAGAAGCAGCAGCGAAGGGTTTCCAGCCATGCCTTAAAGCTCATAGGACTTTAGCAGATGTGCCCTACCTTAGGAAATACCTCGTTAGTCAAATTGGCTTCATGTCTGCACTTCTCCTGGACTTTTGCAGAATGGCAAGTCCTGCATGTGGTCTTTCTTCTGGGCTTTAGGCTCTCAGCAACGGGCTGCTGCTGTCTGCTTGGCCTCTAGCTTCAGTTCATTGCTGAGGAGGGCGGCGTACATCCTGTATCAGGAGTTGGCTTGGGTCTAGTGGGTACCAGCGAGCTCCTTGCTCACACAGAATTATGTTTGCTTTTCCTTTCATTTGGCCATGTTTGGCTGATTGGAGTTGTAGGAGGAAATAGAGTTGTCTTCTGCTGTGCTAGCAAAAAGTGCTTGTGCCTGAGCTGGTTAGTTGGGAAAGGTGGGAACTTTCTTGGGATGCTTGAAGAAGGGTATGGCCAGCAGGTCAAGGCAGGTTCTCCTCTCCTCTGCTCCTTGGGAGACCACATCTGGAGTACTGGGTCCAGTTCTAGGCTCTCCAGGTCAAAGGAGACAGGGAACTACTGGAAAGAGTTCAGCAGTGAGCACAAGGATGCTGGGGGGGCTGCAGCATCTCTGTGAGGAAGAAAGGCTGAGAGCCCTGGGGCTGCTCAGTCTGGAGAAGAGCAGCCTCAAAGGGGATGTGAGCAATGCTCAGCAAGAGCTAAAGGAACTGTGGGGGCAAGAGGATGGGGACAGACACTTCTCAGCAGTGCCCAGTGTCAGGACAAGGGCCAATGGGCACAAAGTGGGACCTAGGAGATTCCATCTGATCAGGAGGAGAAACTTCTTTGTTGCAAAGGTGCTGGAGGCCTGGAGCAGGCTGCCCAGAGAGGCTGCGGAGTCTTCTCTGGAGAGCTTCCAAACCCACCTGGCCATTGTGATACTGAGCAAGCTGCTGTGAGTGCCCCTGCTTGAGCAGGGAGGTTGGGCTGGATGATCTCTAGAGCTCCCTTCTAACCCTCACCTTGCTGGGATTCTGTGACCTGGTGGTGATTTGGTGGGAAATGAAAGAAGCTGTGGCAGGCAGAGCTCCTTCTCCCTGCTTTTAAACTTGAGCCCAAAACCAGGTTGAAAAAAAAAAAGAATTAACCCCCCCCAAAAAAACCCAACAACTTGTGATGTGTCTCAGGAATATGAGCTAGAAAAAGCTTGCATCTAACCTTCAAGTGAGCAGAAGAATGCAGCAAATTGGGGTAGCAGGCTCTGAACAGCTTGGTACTTCCTCCTTAGCTCGGCCACACTGATAAGAGAAATAGGTCAGCTCTGGAGAAGGCATTTTATCTGCATTCTTCTCCTCGCTGGAATCCTGCCTCTTGGCTGTGGCAGGAGGCTTGCTGACTCCCACCTCTGCTTGGGGGGCTGTGCTCTCCATCTTCTCCTCAGGGTCAAAGCGTGGGCTTGAAGCCCTTTGTGGTTTTCCTTTCAGTAGCCTGTGCTGCTTTTGCTGGGAGGGGGGAGGAGGTGATGCGGTCAGTGCTCGGCGGTGGAAGCAGCATCTTCCATCATGCTGGTGTGGTGTCCCTGGATGAAGTTCATAGGGCTGGCATTTAGCCCTGGAAGTCTTTGCTGTGTCTCTTGGCAGTGGTTGTGGATACAGTGTGTGAAGAAGCAGAGATGTGGTGCTGAGGGACACAGAATCATAGAATCAGGCAGGTTGGAAGAGACCTCCAAGATCATCCAGTCCAACCTAGCACCCAGCCCTATCCAATCATCTAGACCATGGCACTAAGTGCCTCATACAGGCTTTTCTTGAACACCTCCAGGGATGGTGACTCCACCACCTCCCTGGGCAGCCCATTCCAATGCCAATCACACTCTCTGGCAACAACTTCCTCCTAACATCCAGCCTAGACCTCCCCTGGCACAGCTTGAGGCTGTGTCCCCTTGTTCTGTTGCTGGTTTAGCACCAGACTTTGTACTGAGATCATAGAATTGCCTGGCTGGGGAAGACCTGAAGATCATTGAGTCCAACCATAACCTAACATAGACTGATAGATTGGTGGAATTGGTTTGGGTTGAAAGGGACCTTAAATATCATCTAGTTCCAGCCCCCACCCTGATATGAGCAGGGACCCCTCCAACTAGACCAAGTTGTTCAGTGCCTCATTCAACCTGGCCTTGAACACCTCCAGCATCTCCTTGTCTACAACTGTTAGACCAGATAATGGTTTGACTCCATCTTAAAGGTCTTTTTGAACCCAAATAATTCTATGATTTTTGCTCTATGAGCATCTTTGGTGTGGAGAAAATGGAGAAGGAAAGCTCATGGGGAGGAGCATATGAAAGGCCTCCTATGGCCAGCACAGTGTCAGAAGGTGGGAATCTGTCTACTCCAGTGGAAGGAGTAGAGAGGAAATGGCCACAAGTTCCTCAAGCTGGACATCAGAAGAAGCCTCTTGAGTGAAAGAGGTCTCAAAGACTGGAAAGGGCTCCCCAGAGAGGTGGTTAAATCCCCATCCTTGGAGGTGTTTAAAAGCCACAGAGATGTGGTGCTGAGGGCCATGGTTTAGCAGCAGATTTGGTGGAGTTGGAGAATGGTTGGACTGGATGATCTAAAAAGGCCTTTTCCAACCCAAACAAGGTTCCCCTTTCCTTACCCAGTAAAGCTGATTTGGTGCCCACAGGCTGGATCACTGTCTCTGGTGGAAGCCAAAATGCAGAGACATGCTCAAGGATGTGGGATGCTTCATCCACAGGTACCTTGTCCTCTTCTCCTCATCAGTTGAATGTATTCCTTACCTCTGAGGTTTAGTCCTGGCTTTCAGGCATTCTTTTTCACCTCCCTTTTGCTCTCCCCTGTCTTTGGTTTTTATTTTTTCTCCTGATCTTTTTGGCCCATCTAAATTGTCACCATCCAAATATCTCCAATGTACCACATCTTGCCACCTGGGCCAGCTGGTCTAAGGGAAGGTGTCCCTGCCTGTGACGGGAAGGTTGGAACTAGATGATCTTCGAGGTCCCTTCCAACCCAAACCACTCTGTGATCCTGTGAATCTAAACCCAAGAAAGCCACAGAGATTGGAGGAGGTTGCTCTGGAGGAGGTTGCTCTGGCACCCCCAGCAGGTCAAGGGAAGGGATCCTCTCCCTCTACTCTGCACTGCTGAGACTCCACCTGGAGTACTGTGTCCAGTTCTGGAGCGCCTATTATAGGAGGGCTATGGATGTGCTGCAAGGTGTCCAGAGGGCCATGAGGATGATCAGAGAGCTAGAGCTGCTCTCCTATGAGGAGAGACTGAGGGTGTTGGGAGTCTTCATTTTGGAGAGGAGAAGGCTCTGAGGTGACCTTATTGTGGCCTTCCAGTATCTGAAGGGGGCTACAAGAAAGCTGGGGGGGGGGACTTTTTAGGCTATCAGGTAGTGACAGGACTGGGGGGAATGGAGCAAAGCTGGAAAGGGGAAGATTCAGACTGGATATTAGGAAGAATTTCTTCATCATGAGGGTAGTGAGACCTGGAATGAGTTGCCCAGGGAGGTGGTGGAAGCCTCATCCCTGGAGGTATTTAAGGCTAGGCTGGATGAGACTCTAGACAGCCTGATCTAGTGTGAGGTGTTGCCTATGGCAGGGGAGTTGGAACTGGCTGATCCTTGTGGTCCCTTCCAACCCTGACTGATTCTTTGATTCTATGGTTCTTGCTTCTCAGCTGCCTGGCTGCTTCAGATCCAGGGTGTAACTGCTCCAATGATCCTCTTTGCTGGTTGCCCATCCCATCATGGCCTCCTGATAAATTATTTTGTCTAATGATTTTTGTGTGCACTCATTGCCTGAGCTTCATAGAGGATGACACAGATTAAATGAAGCCAGACAATGCTCTCTCTTCAGGGTAATGACTTTCAGCTGCAGTGTCCTTTTGTCCCTGTAAATTATGGCAAATGAATGTCGTGTTAGACCAAGCTGCAAAATGGAATGAGTAGGAAGATCCTCCAAGAAGATGAGTTGCTTACCTGGAAATCCTGGTGTGACAGGGAAAGGAACTGTTAGGCAGAGCATGGGAGATGTGCACCTGAGATGAGCAGAGGGTAGAAACCTCAGGAGGTGACTTGTGCTTCTTGGTGATGCTCAGAAGATTTAAACATGGTAGAATCATAGAATTGGGGTGGAAAAGACCTTTAAGGTCATTGAGTCTAACCATTATCAGCATTTATCCTGGGGTGGATCAGGAGCAGTGTGGCCAGCAGGACAAGGGAGGTTCTTCTGCCCCTGTGCTCAGCACTGCTTAAGCCACACCTTGAGTCCTGCGTCCAGTCCTGGGCTCCTCAATTCAAGAGAGATGTTGAGGTGCTGGAAGGTGTCCAGAGAAGGGCAATGAAGCTGGTGAGGGGCCTGGAGCACAGCCCTGTGAGGAGAGACTGAGGGAGCTGGGGGTGTGCAGCCTGCAGAAGAGGAGGCTCAGGGCAGAGCTCATTGCTGTCTGCAGCTCCCTGAAGGGAGGCTGTAGCCAGGTGGGGTTGGGCTCTTCTGCCAGGCAACCAGCAACAGAATAAGGGGACACAGCCTCAAGTTGTGCCAGGGGAGGTCTAGGCTGGATGTTAGGAGGAAGTTGTTGGCAGAGAGAGTGATTGGCATTGGAATGGGCTGCCCAGGGAGGTGGTGGAGTCATTGTCCCTGGAGGTGTTGAAGCAAAGCCTGGCTGGGGCACTTAGTGCCATGGTCTGGTTGATTGTCTAGGGCTGGGTGCTAGGTTGGACTGGATGAGCTTGGAGGTCTCTTCCAACCTGGCTGATTCTATGATTCAGAACTCAGCATTGTCTCCCTGGACCCAGCACTGGTCATACCTTGAGTATTGCCTTCACTTTTGAAGCATCACTCCAAGAAGGACACAGAGGGGCTGGAGCAGGTCTAGAGAAGGGCAATGAAGCTGGTGAAGGGTCTGGAGAACAGGGCTGGGGAGGAGCAGCTGAGGGAGCTGGGGATGTTCAGCTTGGAGAAGAGGAGGCTGAGGGTAGACCTTCTGGCTCTCTGCACTTCCTTGAGAGGAGGTTGGAGCCAGCTGAGGTTGGTCTCTTCTCCCTAGTATCAGGTGATAGGATGAGAGGAAATGGCCTGAAATTGGGCCAGGGGAGGGTTAGGTTGGACATTAGAAGAAGCTTCTTCACTGAAAGGATTCTCAAACACTGGAGCAAACTGCCCAGGGAGGTGTCTGAATCCTCCTCCCTGGAGGTATTTCAAAGAGAGGCAGAGATGTGGTGCTGAGGGACGTGGTTCAGCACCAGCCTTGGCAGGATGAGAGAATGGTTGGGCTGGATGAGCTTTTTGGTCTTTTCCAGCCCAAACTATTCTATGATATTATCACAGTCTTAGTGTGATTGCTTGAGAGGCCAAGCTCTGCAAACCAGAATCACCTCAAGTGTTTCACAGGTCAGAACCAACACCTTGCCCTTTGGCCAAGAGAACAACTTCCAGCTCGATTAAAGTTGGGGTTGTGTTACCTTCTTGAGCACGCTGGGCTCCCTGGTTGAGATCTAATCAAATCCCCTGGTAGTTTGTAGTTTAGGTTCCCATCCCAAAATAGAGCCTCACCAGTGGTGTGTAACAGCTGGAAATGTCAGCATTAAGTTCATATCCCAGCTTTTTGTCCTTGCAGTGAAGTGAAATCAGGTGGCAGTGGCTCCCTTAACCTGGATAGGAGCAAGCAAAGGTTGTAACCAGGCTGTGCACAATGATGTGTACTGCATCCAGTTTGAGACCTCTTTATCACAGCAGAGATCTGGACATGCTGGAACATATCTAGAGGAGGGCCACCAGGATGATCAGAGAGCTGGAGCTGCTCCCCTGTGAAGACAGACTGAGAGAGTTGGGGTTGTTCAGTCTGGGGAAGAGAAGGCTCCAAGGAGACCTTATTGTGGCCTTCCAATATCTGAAGGGGGCTACAGGAAAGCTGGGGAGGGACATGTTAGGATGTTGGGTAGTGATGGGACTGGGAGGAATGGAGCAGAACTAGAAGAAGGTAGATGGGTAGATTCAGGTGGGTGTGAGGAAGTTCTTTGCCATGAGGGTGGTGAGACAGTGGAACAGGTTGCTGAAGGAGGTGGTGGAAGCCTCATCCCTGGAGATCTTTAAAACCAGGCTGGATGTCACTCTGAGCAACCCATGAGGTGTGGAACTAAATGACCCTCGAGGGCTCTTCCAGCCCTGACAACACTATGATTCTGTGATGGCTTTTGGAATGGTGACCAACTGTGCCCTCCCTTGGCTTGCAGAACTCTGAAGAGCTGAAACCCCAAGTTCTGCCAGCAGTGGGCTTCAGAGGGGTGGTTTGCAGTGGTGCTGCCATGGAGGCCACCGGGCTGTGTTTAGAAGGGGCTGCCCCAAGGTGTCCGTGGCTGCTGCGTTCCTCTGCCAAAGCTCTCACGTGGAGCTGTAGGGTGAGCCTGTGTGGAGCAGGAGGTGTGCTGGGATGGTGGTCTTTATGGTTTGAAAACCTCTGAGTGCTTTCATCCCCCGTTCCATGTGTGGCTGTTTACCTTATCTACCAGATGATGTGCTCTGAGGAGTGAATCAGGAGGTTCCTGGTGGGCTTTTCTCTGCTGCTTATCTCCACAATGGCCAACTGTTCTGCAGCTGTGGCTTAGCAGTGTGGTGAGGGAAGGTGTTTGCTGCATGCTGGGGGCCCTCATCCATGGCCTGATTATTACTTTAGGCTTATAAAATACATTCTGTCATTTCTTCAAACACAGGTTTCAGCTCCAAGCGCTCCTCGCTCTGCAGATGAGGCCTCACCACCTCAGCACAGGTGTTCAGAGAGACCTTGGGCTCCACAGCGTGTTGGGTCTTGAGAAACCTCTGTAGTTCCCTGTGTGCTTGAGGAGGTGCAGGATGGATGGTAGGAGGAAGTTCTTAACAGAAAGAGTGATTGGCATTGGAATGGGCTGCCCAAGGAGGTGGTGGAGTCACTGTCTCTGGAGGTGTTGAAGAACAGACTGGATGGGGCACTTAGTGCCATGGTCTGATTGACAGGACAGGGCTGGGTACTAGGTTGGACTGGATGAGCTTGGAGGTCTCTTTTAACCTGGTTTATTCTATGATTCTATGGTATAGTTGATTGGCCAGGGCTGGGTGCTAGGTTGGACTGGATGAGCTTGGAGGTCTCTTCCAACCTGGGTGATTCTATGATCAAATGCTTGTGGTGTGGGTTGTCTGGTCTTATGGCATTGCTGGTGGGACTGTGCCCTCTCCCTGCCACCCCAGCACCCCCTGCCCAACCCATGACAAACAGGGCAGGTGCTCCCAGCGTTGACTCTCACCTTTAACTGGCACCGGTGACACTGTCTGTAGTGCATAGGCAACCTGTGGTGTCTGTCACCTCTGGGCTCCCAGTGCCAGAGAGACAGGGAAATACCACAGAGAGTCCAAAGGTGCTGAGTGGCCTGGAGCATCTCTGTGAGGAGGGAAGGCTGAGAACCCTGGGGCTGCTCAGTCTAGAGAAGAGCAGTCCCAGAGGGGATCTGAGCAGTGCTTATCAAGAGCTAAAGGTCCTGTGGGGGGCAAGAGGATGGGGCCAGGCTCTTTTCAGCAGTGCCCAGAAACAAGACAAGGACCAGTGGGTACAAAGTGGAACCCAGGAGGTTCCATCTGAATGTAAGGAGAATCCTGTATGGTGTGAGGAGGCTTGGAGCAGGCTGCCCAGAAAGGTTGTGGAGCCTCCTTCTCTGGAGAGCTGCCAAACCCACCTGGACATCATGACCCCAGGCAGGCTGCTGTGGGTGCCTCTGCTTGAGCAGTGAGGTTGCACTGGATGATCTCCAGAGGTCCTTGCCCACCCCACCATGCTGGGATTCTGTACCATGATGATTTTTTCCTCCCCACTCTTATCTGTTTCTCAGCAGTTATCTGACACTGGACATTGATTCCAAAGTTTGACACTACCTCTCATTCTGTTTTTGAGGGCTCACCATCCACACATGGAGCTCACCATCCGCACATGGGAGCTCACCATCCGCACATGGAGCTCACCATCCGCACATGGAGCGCCCCACCCGCACATGGGAGCTCACCATCCGCACATGGAGCTCACCACCTGCACATGGAGCTCACCATCCGCACATGGAGCGCCCCACCCGCACATGGGAGCTCACCATCCGCACATGGAGCTCACCACCTGCACATGGAGCTCACCATCCGCACATGGAGCGCCCCACCCGCACATGGGAGCTCACCATCCGCACATGGAGCTCACCACCTGCACATGGAGCTCACCATCCGCACATGGAGCGCCCCACCCGCACATGGGAGCTCACCATCCGCACATGGAGCTCACCACCTGCACATGGAGCTCACCATCCGCACATGGAGCGCCCCACCCGCACATGGGAGCTCACCATCCGCACATGGAGCTCACCACCTGCACATGGAGCTCACCATCCGCACATGGAGCGCCCCACCCGCACATGGGAGCTCACCATCCGCACATGGAGCTCACCACCTGCACATGGAGCTCACCATCCGCACATGGAGCGCCCCACCCGCACATGGGAGCTCACCATCCGCACATGGAGCTCACCACCTGCACATGGAGCTCACCATCCGCACATGGAGCGCCCCACCCGCACATGGGAGCTCACCATCCGCACATGGAGCTCACCACCTGCACATGGAGCTCACCATCCGCACATGGAGCGCCCCACCCGCACATGGGAGCTCACCATCCGCACATGGAGCTCACCACCTGCACATGGAGCTCACCATCCGCACATGGAGCGCCCCACCCGCACATGGGAGCTCACCATCCGCACATGGAGCTCACCACCTGCACATGGAGCTCACCATCCGCACATGGAGCGCCCCACCCGCACATGGGAGCTCACCATCCGCACATGGAGCTCACCACCTGCACATGGAGCTCACCATCCGCACATGGAGCGCCCCACCCGCACATGGGAGCTCACCATCCGCACATGGAGCTCACCACCTGCACATGGAGCTCACCATCCGCACATGGAGCGCCCCACCCGCACATGGGAGCTCACCATCCGCACATGGAGCTCACCACCTGCACATGGAGCTCACCATCCGCACATGGAGCGCCCCACCCGCACATGGGAGCTCACCATCCGCACATGGAGCTCACCACCTGCACATGGAGCTCACCATCCGCACATGGAGCGCCCCACCCGCACATGGGAGCTCACCATCCGCACATGGAGCTCACCACCTGCACATGGAGCTCACCATCCGCACATGGAGCGCCCCACCCGCACATGGGAGCTCACCATCCGCACATGGAGCTCACCACCTGCACATGGAGCTCACCATCCGCACATGGAGCGCCCCACCCGCACATGGGAGCTCACCATCCGCACATGGAGCTCACCACCTGCACATGGAGCTCACCATCCGCACATGGAGCTGATCTCGATAGTTTCCAGTTAAGGAAGAGCCCTTTCCAGTCCCAGGGACCAGCCTTTCCTAAGTGCTGCTCTCCCTCTCCGATGCCTTTGTATCTCCTCGCCCCATTTAACAGTAGCCTCCGGCTGGCTGTGACTTAAACTGCCCTTTTATTTCCAGTGTCTCCCACTCCAGCAGGGATCACAATCACATGGGCAGAGCAGGATTTTGCCATTAGTGGGGGGTTTTCCTGTAAGTGTTCCCTAGCAGGATGCATTTCCTCTTGCATAAGCGGGCTGCAAACCCTCCAAAGCCACAGAAATCCATCTGTTGGATTCCTGAGACAGATAAATCCTTTATAAACAGGAAAAATGGGCCAACTCATGGCAACTCTTGTGACACATCATGATGGGGGATCAGAAAGAAGTGGAATGAAAAGTATCACTGTGTGGGCACAGCCAATGGGTAGCCTGACTCTCTAAAAGCCTTTTTAGATGCTGACACAGAGATGCAGAAGCAGGAGATGTCAGTTAAACCTTGGGGGAAATTGAGCTGGAAGTCACTTGACATTTTAGGGGGGCAAAGAGAGGGAGGGGGGGGAAAAAAAGAGTTTTGAAGGGTCTGTCCTCACCAGGTCGTGTAAGATGCTGTGTGTCGTGAAGCTGGATGTAGGAGCTCAGCCTGGTTGTAGATCTGTCAGCACTTCCTTTGTGGTGGTCTTTGCAGGGTGGCCAACGCTTCTGGTTTCATTTTGCTGAGGGTTGTGACTCTGGCAAGGCTGAAACTTCTTCCAGCTCCCAGTTGCGAGGCTTTCAAGCCTCCACGTTTGGGCGTGAGGGTTGATGGTTGGACCTGATGATCTTTGAGATCTTTTTCAGCCTTAGTGATTTGCTGTCTCCAGTAATGAAAACCAAAAAGAGTATTTTCTCTAGAAACAATTAAGTATTTCCTGTCTAGCAAGTGCAGGGAGGCTCTTCCAGCTCCTTAGTGAAGATCTGCAGCACAGACAATCATCTCATGGACTTCCTTTTTCTAAAACTCTTGTTCCAAGTCTCCTTCCTAAGCCTAAATCCCTGGCACAGCCCCCCCCCTCCCCAGCTGTGGATGTGCTTTCCTGCCCACTCGGGTATTTCCCAAGTCACTTCCCATGGGTGCCACCTGATAAAGGCTGAGTCAGCTTTTCCTTCTGGTGAATCATCTTGGATCAGAGAATCATAGCATGGATTGGGTTGGGTTGGAAGGGACCTTTAAAGGTCATTTATCCCAATCCCCCTGCAATAAGCAGGGACATCTGCAACTAGAGCAGGTTGCCCTGAGCCCCAAACAACCTGACCTCCAACGGTTCCAGGCATGGGGGCATCAACCATCTCTAGGCAAGCTGGGCCAGGCTCTCACCACCCTTGGTGTTGAACATTTCTTCCTTCTCTCCAGTCTGAATCTCCCTCTTTTAGCTCAAACCATCACCCCTTGTCCTGTCCCAACAGGCCCTGCTCAAAAGTCTGTCCCCAGCTTTCTTATCCCCCCCTTTCAAAGGCTGGTGCTATCTCACTTGATAATCCTGCAGGTGCCCAAGCTGGCATCTCCTGCCTGCACATGGCTCTGCAGAGAGAACCTGTGGCAGCCACACTCAGCTGTGGTTTCCCTGCAGATGGAGGAGGAGAGGATGGATCCTGATAGGGCTGGGTGCAGGTTGGACTGGATGATCTTGGAGGTCTCTTCCAACCTGGTTGATTCTATGATTCTATGGTCAGGCATTGGAATGTACTGCTGAGGGAGGTGATTGTGTCACCAACCCTGGATGTGTTTGAAAGTGGTCTGGATGTGGTGCTTGGGGATATGGTTTAGGGTGAAGCTTGTAGAGTAGGGATATGGGTTGGGCTTGGTGATCCTGAGGGGCTTTTCCAACTGGAATGTTTCTGTGACACTGTGGTACTGAGAACTAAATGAGAGTGCTAAATACCCATCATGATTTAACCAGAGGCTGGGGTAGGAACAAGACTTGGGGTGGTGGTGGTGGTGGTGTTTTTTTGGGTGCTGAGGATGTGAAGCTTCACCCTAATTTGTTTTTTTCACCTGCTCACTTTCTGTGCTGAAAAATCCACAGTGGCTGCTCTTCCTAAGTGCACATTTTCCAACCCCCCCCCCGCCTTCCTCTCCTTCTCTTTGGAGAGCAGCCAGATCAAAATGGCTGTGATCCAAGGAGCCAAGGCTCACTCCCTTTGCTGTGGAAATGAGGACTTGGAGGCTGCTCACCATGTGTTCATCAGAGAGTTCCTGCTAAGGAGGATGAGCTGTAGGTGGGGAAGAGGGCAGCGAAGGTGCACTCCACCAGATCCATTGGGAACAAATTAAGGGTATTTCTGGATCCATCTGACTCTTTGCATTTTTCAAATGCCGTTTAGAGGAACCCAAAAATACCTTTTTTTTTCCCTTTCTCTCATCAGATGGTAAAACTGAGGGAAACTAAATGGCAGAATTTCATAGAATCAGAAAGTGTCAGGGGCTGGAAGGGACCTCAAAAGCTCATCTGGTCCATCCCCCTTGACAGAGCAGGATCACCTAGAGCCAGATCACAGTGGAATGCATCCAGATGGGTCTTGAATCTCTCCAGAGTGGAAGACTCCACAACCCCCCATGGCAGCCTGTTCCAGTGCTCTGTCACCCTCACAGGGAAAAAATTCCTTCTCAGGTTCACATGGAACCTCCTGTGCCTCCACTTCCCCCCCAGTGCCCCTTGTCCTGTCACTGGGCATCACTGAGAAGAGGCTGGCTCCAGCCTCCTGCCACTCAGCCTTACATATTTAAAAACAGGAATGAGGCCACCCCTTAGTTCTGAATCATAGAATCAACCAGGTTGGAAGAGACCTCCAAGGTCATCCAATCCAACCCAGCTGTCTCCTCTCCAAGCTAAGATTATCAAGTCCAACCATCAACCCAATGCCACCGTGGCCTAAAGTGCCATGTCTACCATGGGATAAAGGATGTTTCCCCTCTGTTGGAGCAGAAGGAGTGGCAGACCTCCCACTCCCTGAGATTAAGCAGGTTTGGGGGTTGTCTGTGGTGTTCTAGTATTGAGGAAGCAAAGGGAAGACAGCATTATCCCACATCATCCTCCTTGGCTATCACAGCCACCTTCCCAGCATTAAAATGGACAACTTGGGGTTGGACTCGATGATTTCCTTGGGTCTCTTCCAACCCCTAATATCCTGTGAACTTGCAGATCCCCTGGCATTGGGATGGGTTGCTCAGGAAGGTGGTGGAGTCACCATCCCTGGAGGTGTTCAAGAACTGTGTGGATGTGGCACTTGGGGACGTGGCTTGATGGCCACGGCGGTGTTGGGTTTGTGACTGGACTTGATGATCTTGCAACCAAACCAATTCAGTAACGGGTTGATACCAGGCAATTTGCTCAGAGACAGGTCAGCAAGGCAGGGTTAAGCCCTCATTTGTCTTCTTCTTAAACCATCTGATTTTAATCTGGATGCACAGGGGGATGGGAAGGTTGCCAGTCAGGGAAAAAACTTGTCCACAAAGCAGGGGACTTTCCCCTTCTCCAAGATGAGCTACACACCCCAGGCAGATGAGCAAGGAGGGAGCTGGTGTTCTTTTCAAGCTTCCCATGGTGTTGTAGCACCTTGGCTTTGCAAGAGCATCCCCTGGCTTCTTCAAGGTGGCCTGGTGTCACCTCATGAGAGATGGAGATGGCAGGGAGGGAGGAGATGATGCTCCTCTTGTCTAGTGATTGACGCAGGGCTCGGCAGCATCCTAGTGGTGGATGCAGAAGTTTGGGCAGCAGAGTCCTGAACAGTGTAGAGCTGGGAGGAGCGTTTTGGGGGTGGAAATGTCTGACAGGTCTCCAAATGAATCTGCACAATGAGTTAGTAACTGGGTGTGGAGCTGCATTTTTTAATGCTGCCTCTTAACTGGGCCCTGGCAGGTTGATGGTGTAGTGCTTCTTGTCCTTTGGGGGATCCTGCAGTTAAAACTCGCTTTTTCTTGGTGTGGGACAGGGATCATGCTCTGAATCCACCCAGGGAATGGGTCTGGTGGCCCAGGATGGAGCTGTGCCCTGACTCATCCACCCACCCACCCTCTTTGGTGGGGGACAGCCACGTGTGAACCCCACCAAGCTTCCCACGCTGGCAGCACCATGCACCATCTGCTTCAGTGGAGCTTCTCCCATCCATTTGGGTAACTTCATCTCTTCCTTTGCCTGGAACAAAACCAAACCCCACATCACAAAGGAGGTTGGAGTGAGGTAGGGGCTCAGCCTCCTCTCCCAGGGAAAAAGAGAGAGGACAAGGGGAAACATCCTCACATTGCACCAGGGGAGTTTTAGGTTGGATATTAGGAGAAATCCCTGCACTGTGAGAGTGATCAGGCACTGGAACAGGCTGCCCAGGGAGGTGGTGGAGTCACCATCCCTGGAGGTGTCCAGAAAACCTGTGCACATGGCACCTGGGGATTTGGTTTAGTGGGTGTGGGGGTGTTGGGTTGAGGATTGGTCTTGGAGACCTTAGAGGTTTTTTTCCAAGCTTAATGATCCTGTGATTTTGTTCTATCATTCTACAAACCTTGGAGATGTGGTGCTGAGGGACATGGTTTAGTGCTGGGTTAATGGTTGGACTTGATGTTCTTCAAGGTGTCTTCATTTCAGTTTGTAGGGAGTCCAGGCCATCCCTGGTCCAGGCCATCAGTGCCTGGATGCCCTTCATGCCAGTTCTTGGAGACTCCAGCCCACTGCTGGCCAGAAGCTGCTGCCATCTACCTGGCCCATGCCAAGGCAGTTGCATGAGGACAGATGTCCCAAAGCCCACCCCACAGCTGGTGCATTCATTATCCATTATCAGCAGAGAAGCTGGTGAGGCTCTTCCCAACCAGCTTCCAGAGTTTCCCCACGGTCTGGGTTTTGCTCTTCTGCCACCACACCAAAGAACCTGGTGGCACTTGGGGCTGCGTTGGCAGCAGCTGCTAAGCCTGGGGATGGAGCTGCTGGGAAGGTGGCCGGGGCCATTCCCAAAGGCTTCATCTGGACACGTTTGGTGGGAGCTGGAGGGAAGCACTCTGATTATTTGTCCTTATCTGGGAGGAAGCTGGAGTGTTCCACTCACTGCCTGCTACATTCATTGCAACATTTTCCTGCTCCTCAAACGCTCTGACTGCCGCTTTCCCAGCTCTGATGAGCACTTTCCCTGCCTTATTCAGCTTTTTGTTGCTCTTTAATTCTTTTTTTTTCTTCTGTTCACCTCAGAGACTACAAAACAGAGATCATTCTGAAGTCTCTTCCTCGTTAGGCTTTCACACGGAGCCTTTGCAGCTCGCAGACAGCCCTACAAGCTTTTATCACGTCTGCTGCAGACAGGCTGCGCGGGGGGAGTTGTGCTGGAGCTGCCTGCCGAGGCTCTCGCTGGAGAGCATCATGGAATCATAGCATCCAGGCACTGGAACAGCCTGCCCAGGGAGGTGGTGGAGTCACCATCCCTGAAGGTGTTCAAGGAACGTGTGGAGATAGCACTTTGGGACACGATGTAATGGCCATGGCGGTTTTAGGTTGATCATAGAATGGTTTAGGTTGGAAAGGACCTCAGAGATCATCCAGTTCCAACCCCCTGCCATAGGCAGGGACACTTCCAACGAGAACAGGTTGCTCGAGGTCTCATCCAGTCTGGCCTTGAACACCTCCAGGGAGGGAGCATCCACAACCTCCCTGGGCAACCCGTTCCTGTGTTTGATGGTTGCAGGCAATGATCTCAGAGGTCTCTTCCAACCCAAACTAGTCTCTGATCCTGTGATTCTGATCACAGCACGGTGAGGGTTGGAAAGGGCCTCTGGAGATCATGGAGACCAACCCCTCTGCCAAAGCAGGAGCATCTCAGAGGTCTCTTCCAACCCAAACCAGTCTCTGATCCTGTGATTCTGATCACAGCACGGTGAGGGTTGGGAAGGGCCTCTGGAGATCAAGGAGACCAACCCCTCTGCTAAAGCAGGATCACCCAGGGAAGGTCACACAGGAACACATCCAGATGGGTCTTGAAAGTCTCCAGAGAAGGAGACTCCACAGCCTCTCTGGGCAACTTGCTTCCAGCACCCTCACACCAAAGTTTTCCCTCATGTTGAGATGGAACCTCCTGAGTTCCAGTTTGTGTTCGTTGCCCCTTGCTCTATGACAGGACACCACTTTAAAGAGCCTGGTCCCTTCTTCCTGACACCCACCCTGCAGATGGTTGTAAACACTAACAAGATCCCCTCTCAGGCTGCTCTTCTCCCCAGGTCTCTCAGCCTCTCCTCATCAGACAGATGTTCCAGTCCCTTCATCCTCCTCATAGCCTCTGCTGGACACTCTCTAATATGTCCCTGTCCCTCTGGAACCGGGGAGCCCAGACCCAGACCAAATACTGCAGATATGCTCTCACTAGAGCAGAGTTAGAGGGGCAGAAGAGTCCTGAACCTGCCACACTTTTCTTCATGCACCCCAGGAGACCAGTGGCCTTGGCCACAAGGGCATATTGCTGTCCCATGGATAACTTATTGTCCACCAGGCTCCGTGGAGCTGCTTTCCAGCAGGTTAACCCCTAATCTGTGCTGCTCCTCCCCACTTGCAGGACTTCCACACTTGGCCTTGTTGAACCTCCTGAGGTTCCCCTTTGCCCAGCTCTCCAGCTGGTCCAGATCCCATTGCATGGCTGCACAACCTTCCAATGTATCAGCAGGCTGCTGGGACTGGAGCAAGATGCTCTGGGAGGCTAAGTGTTTTTTCCCAGCCTCTTCATGTGCTTTGAGACCTGCTGGGAAGTGAGATGGGAGACAAACTCTGCTTATTGCTATTTTCTTACATATTTGGTTTTGCTTTCCCTAGGGACTGGGGCAGAAACATTTCTCTTGTATGTAAAAGCAAGATGCTGTATGGAGGCTCCTCCTTCTCTGAACACTGAGGGAGAAAAAATCTTAGAATCATAGAATCAACAAGGTTGGAAAAGACATCAAAGATCATCCAAGTCTAACCCTCAAACCCAGTTCCACTAAATCATGATCCAAAGTGCCACCTCTGCAGGTTTTCTGAACACCTCCAGGGATGGTAGGTAGTTGCTACCTCAGGGAGTGACAGGACTAGGGGGAACGGAGCAAAGCTGGAGGTGGGGAGATCAAGTCTGGACATGAGGAGGAAGTTGTTGAGCATGAGAGTGGTGAGAGGCTGGAATGGGTTGCCCAGGGAGGTGGTTGAGGCCCCATGGCTGGAGGTGTTTAAGGCCAGGCTGGCTGAGGCTGTGGGCAGCCTGCTCTAGGGTAGGGTGTCCCTGGGCATGGCAGGAGGGTTGGAACTGGCTGATCCTTGTGGTCCCTTCCGACCCTGACTGATTCTATGATGGTGACTCCAGCACCAACCTGGGCAGCCTGTTCCAATCTCTCACACTCTTGCAGCAGAGAAACTTTTTCTCATTTCTGAGCTAAACCTCCCCATGTGCAAGTTGAGGTCATTTCCTCTTGTCCTATCCAGATAGGTCCTGAAAGTCTCCAGAGCAGGAGACTCCACAACCTCCTTGGAGGGTAGAAGAGTCAGAGGCTTCCAGGCTGAGTGTTCACATGCAGTGTTGTACCCATGCCTTCTTCCAGAGCTGGAATTTTCCATGCCAGTCCTTTTCCTTCTCTTCTAACTCAAACCTTCTTCATCATGATTTTCCTCAAGAGAAGGAGAAGTGCTACAGACACACCAAGTTAATTCGAGTCATTAGCTTCTTTCCATTACTCCTTTCTGCCTAGGAAACTACTTTTATGATGATTATATATGGTTTTTAAAGTGAGATTTTGGAGTTAGAAGAAAGAGCTGGAAGCCAGGGAACATGTGGAACCACTTCACAGGAACACTGCCTTTCGAGAGCTTGCATTTTTATTTACATCTCCTGGACCCTGTCTGACTTGAAAGTAAACAAGTTCAATCTGAGACCAGATCTATCCTCCAAAGTATGTGGAGACTTGTCTTAAAAAAAACCTGCTTCCAGGATTAGGAACTTCCTTTTTGCTGCACGAAGAGAATGCATTTACAAGGGGAAAACTGATGCCTAACCGGAAAATTCTTTCTGTCAGACACCCTTGGAAGTGCAGATCAGTTGTGTTTGGGGACAGAGTGGCTGAGAGCAGCCAGGAAGAAAGGCACCTGGGGGTGCTGGTAGAGAGGAACTGAAGATGAGGCAGCAGTGTGCCCAGGTGGGCAGCAGAGCCAATGGCATCCTGGGCTGGCTCAGGAGCAATGTGGCCAGCAGGACAAGGGAGGTTCTTCTGCCCTGTGCTCAGCACTGCTCAGGCCACAGCTTGAGTGCTGTGTCCAGTCGTGGGCTCCTCCAGTCAGGAGAGATGTTGAGGTGCTGGAAGGTGTCCAGAGAAGGGCAGCAATGCTGGGGGCGGGGAGGGGCTGGAGCACAGCCCTGTGAGGAGAGGCTGAGGGAGCTGGGGGTGTGCAGCCTGCAGAAGAGGAGGCTCAGGGCAGAGCTCATTGCTGTCTGCAGCTACCTGAAGGGAGGCTGTAGCCAGGTGGGGTTGGGCTCCTCTGCCAGGCAACCAGCAACAGAACAAGGGGACACAGCCTCAAGTTGTGCCAGGAGACGTCTAGGCTGGATGTTAGGAGGAAGTTGTTGTCAGAGAGAGTGATTGGCATTGGAATGGGCTGCCCAGGGAGGTGGTGGAGTCGCCATCCCTGGAGGTGTTGAAGCCAAGCCTGGCTGGGGCACTTAGTGCCATGGTCTGGTTGATTGTCTAGGGCTGGGTGCTAGGTTGGACTGGCTGAGCTTGGAGCTCTCTTCCAACCTGCTTGACTCTATGATTCTGTGAACCCAAGAGCCAAGCTCTCTGGAGGTGTTTTAAAGGAGGCTGCGTGAGGCACTTCGTGCCATGGGTTACTCAATGAGAAGGTGTTAGGTTGGCCTCGATGATCTCAGAGGTCTTCTCCAACCGCGGTAGTTCTGTGACTTTGTGTATCCTCACCGGCACTGAGCAGAAGGGGCACAACCCCACCTTTTAGAGCAGCTGGGTTGCTCCTCAGCCTGGGCTAGCACCTAACCTGTTGCCATTGCCCCCTGCAGACACGATGAGGCGAGTGGTACGGCAGAGCAAATTCCGGCACGTCTTCGGGCAGGCGGTGAAGAACGATCAGTGCTACGACGACATCCGCGTGTCCCGCGTCACCTGGGACAGCTCCTTCTGCGCCGTCAACCCCCGCTTCGTCGCCATCATCGTAGATGCCAGCGGTGGGGGAGCCTTCCTGGTGCTGCCCTTGCACAAGGTAGGTCTGCTTTTCTTTTGCAGATTTGGACTTTCTTGCTCTTCTTTTGTTACATGGAATCCTAGAATGGTTTGGCTTGGAAGGGCTCTCCAAAGGTCATCTCGTCCAACAAGCCTGTGCTGAGCAGGGACTTCTGTGATGGTTTGGGTCTTGCCTGCCCCCTGTGATGGTTTGGGTGTTAACTGCCCCTGTGATGGTTTGGGTGTTACTTGCTCCCTGTGATGGTTTGGGTGTTACCTGCCCCCTGTGATGGTTTCTGTGTTCCCCACCCCCCCACACTTTGGAAAATCACCCAGACTACACTCGGTGGCTCTGGAAATGGAATGAAGCTTTATATTTACAGCTTAGCACAGTATCCAAGCAGATACTTACAATAGATACAAAAATAGACAAGTTAAAAAGCAATACAGAAACACAACAGCCCTCCCAGAAACCAATGTCCCCAGGAAGGGCTCTCAACCACCATTCCATCTTCCTCCCATCCCTTTACCTTACCCTCCCACTAGAACAGGTCACTCAAGGCTTCAACCTAGCCTTGAACACCTCCAGGGAGGTTGTGGAGCACAGAATCACCCAATGTGATCTTTGATTCTGTGCTCCACAACCTCCCTGGGCGACCTGTGCCAGTGTCTCACCACCCTCACTGCAAAGAACTTATTCCTAACATCCAGTTTCAATCTCCCCTCTGCCAGTCTAAACCCATTCCTCCTCATCCTTTCATTACAAGTCCTTGTGAATAGTCCTTCCCCAGCCTTCATTGTAGCCCCCTTCAGATACTGGAAGGCCACTCCAAAGTATCCTTGAAGCCTTCTCTTCTCCAGGCTGCAGAGCCCCAACTCTTGTAGCCTGTGCTCATAGCAGAGCTGCTGCAGCCCTCTGAGCATCTTGGTGGCCTCCTCTGGACTGGCTCAAATAGTTCCATGTCCTACTTGTGTTGGGGGCTCCAGAACTGTACACAGTACTCCATGTGGGGTCTCAGGAGAGCAGAATGATGATGCTGGGCAGGAATCCTGATACTGGGATGTTTAGAGGCCCAGTGCTTGTTGCAAGGTGAGATCAAGCTGAGGAGAGCCATCTTGAAGTGCTGGGACAACAGATTGTAAATGATGGGGTTAGGGTCAGCTCAGATAGAAGAAAATACCTAGGGAAGGGTGGGAGAAAGGAGACAGAGACCTCGTTTTGGTGTGGTATAGTCTCAGGAGAGCACAATCTGTTCACTGGGGGAATCATCTCCTTTGCCCTGCTGGCCACACTTCTCTTGCTGCAGCCCAGGTTGCTGTCTGGGCTGCGCCCATGCACGGCTGGCTCATGTTGAGCTTTTCATCAACCAAAATGAAGCTCTATTTACAGCATGGCAAAATCCACAAGCAGATATATACACAATATATACAAGTATTTACAAGTTAGAAAGAATACAGAAATCCAAACTCCCTCCCAGAGAAAGAAAACTACCCAGAAGGGCTCAAAGCTACCCTCACCTCTTCTTCTTCCCACTCTATCTCAGATGGATAAACATAACAAAGTAGAAGCCAGCAGCAGCCAGCAGCAGCCAGCAAAGCTTACATGTTAGTTGCCAAGATTAGAGGTGAGATACCAGAACAGATCTGGGTTAAAAGGAAGTTATTAGATCCAACACCAGAGACCAGACAGAGAAACAAACAGACAACATCCCAGGACAATGTGAGAGTTCACTCTTTGTATTTTGACTTTTTATCCCTCTCAGCAAACCAGTGAATGGTAGAGATGTCATCATTGTTTTCTTTTCACAACAAAGGATCTAATTCCTCTCATTAAAATGCTCCTGTTAGCCTCGAACCAGCACAAGGCCTCAGCTACCTCCCTGGGCAACCTGTTCCAGTGTCTCACCACCCTCCTGGTAAAAGAGCTTCCTCTTAACGTCCAACCTAAATCTGCTCTTCTTTAATTTCCAACCCCTGCCCCTCATCCTATCACTGCAGGCCTTTGGAAACAGTCCCTCTGCAGCCTTCTTGAAGGCTGCTATTAGGTTCCCCCCAGAGTCTTCTCCAGGCTGAACGACCGCAGCTTCCTCAGCCTGTTCTTGTAGGAGAGGTGCTGCACCCTCTTTGATCATTTTTGTGGGGCTTCCTCAGCCTGTCGTCGTAGTAGAGGTGCTACATCCCCTCTGATCATTTTTGTGGCCCTGCTCTGGACCCTCTCTCCAGCAGGTCCATGTCCTTCTTATGTAGAGGACACCAGAGCTGGATGCAGTACTCTAGGTGAGGTCTGAGCAGGACAGAGTGTCAAGAATCACCTCTCCCAATCTTTGTTGTCATTTCAGCACTCATTTGTGATGAACATCAAGGCTGAGCTGTGTGTGGTGACAAGTGTTACTCAGTGGTGCCATGAAAGAAGTCCATGTGATGCCTCTGTAATCAGTGTGGTGATTCCTGCACATTAAACACAGTAAATAAGTGGTTTGCTTGGCTCATCCCAGCCATCTTTATGGCAGAAGTTTCTATGTGGAATCATCCTCCTAATGAAGGCTCTTTATGTATGACAGCAGTTGGTCAGGTTCTTCCACTCTCAGGGCTCAGCGTTTTCAGCTCTCTGAGTATCACTTAATTCAGGAATGTTCTGAACCAAACTGCTCCCTGCAGCCCTACATCAGAGGGCTGTGAAGGAGGGAGCTGGTGGACCTGGCATCTGAGCTGGTCCATCCTGCTGCCAGCCCCTTTGGTTGCTCCTTCTCTAGGTAGTATAAGACAAGAATAATCTTGGGAAGAAAACAGCTCCTCCAAGAACCATCACAGCTGTCCTGCAGTTCCCCAGGTCACAGGGCTGTATCCAAGCTTTATTATGGTTCAGCCAGATCTTGTTATCCCATCAGATACCAAGGAAAGGGGCTTCATCTGATCCTGGACAAAGAGACACTGCTTATGTTCTGAGGGTTCTGCTGCTGAGTGTCCAATCAAACACCTTTCAGAGAGCCTGCAGACACACTCTGCTTCTTCCCCTTATACTTTAAATGGCTTTGTGGAGCCCCAGAGGTGTGCTTTGCAGAATCACAGAATGGCCTGGTTGGAAAAGACCAAAAGACCATCAAGTCCAACCATAACCTAACATCTCCTTATACACAACTATTAGGTCATGCCCCTAAGTTCCTCATCCAGACATCTTTTAAACACCTCCAGGAGTTGTGATTCCACCACCTCCCTGGGCAGCCTGTTCCAACGCCTGACCACTCTTGCAGCAAAGACATTTCTCCTTGTCTCCAACCTAAACTTCCCCTGGCACAGTTTCAGGCTGTTTCTTCTCCTCCTATCACTCATTACCTGGGAGAAGAAACCAACCCTCACCTGGCTGCAGCCTCCTTTCAGGGAGCTGGAGAGAGCAATGAGATCTTCCCTCAGCTTCCTTTTCTCCAGGCTGAACAGTTCCCTCATCTGCTCCTCACAGGGCTTGTGTTCAAGACCTCTCAGAACACAGAGAGAAGTTGGATTCCTGTCCATCAGTCTGAGAATGGCTGGATCAGAGGCTTAGAGGCAGGCTGAAAAGATGGATAGAGAAGACTTCCTAGCAATGCTGTGGTTTAAAAGCACACAGATGAGGAGGAGCAGTGTCTCAGATTGAATTAATTTCCTGTTTCTCCCTGGTACTTCATGGAAAAAGCTGGAGAGCATCTTTCTCCCACCCTTGTTGGAGAACAGTGATCTTCTCTCCCTTCCTGGGATGCTGTGTCTCCAGTTCTGGGCTCCGCAGCTCAAGAGGGACAGGAAACTGCTGGAGTGGGTACAGCAAAGAGCTACAAAGATGCTGAGGGACAGGAACATCTCTGTGAGGAGGGAAGGCTGAGAGAATTGGGTCTGTTTAATCTGGAAAAGAGCAGACTGAGGGGGATCTGATCAGTGCTGATCAATACTTCAAGGGTGGGTGTCAGGAGGATGGCACCAGGCTTTTTGCAATGGTGCCCAGTGACAGGATGTGCTGGTTTGAGGCCATGGGTTCCTAACCCATTAGACAGAACAAGGGGTAACAAGCACAGACGGGGACAGAAGAAGTTCCATCTGAACATGAGGAGGAGATTCTTCAATTTAAGGGTGCTGGAGCCCTAGAGCAGGCTGCCCAAAGCACTGGTGGAGTCCCTATCTCTGAAGGCATTCCAAACCTGCCTGGATGTGTTCCTCTGTTCCTCTGTGACCATCTATAGGCAATCCTGCTTTGGCAAGGGGCTTGGACTGGATGATCCATAGAGGCCCCTTCCAGCCCCCACTGTGCCTTGATTCTGTGATGCTTAACCAGCAAGTTCCTGTGCTGAAAAGCCTTTTTCTGTAGTATTCTCTTCTTCCTGACCCCCAAGCTTCTCTCTTAACTATACCCTTTAAGAAGTCCTCAGTCTGTCATCAGCCCTGTCCTTTTCCTCTAGAGCTCCCTTTGCAGATCTGCCCTGTTTATATATAGAAATAGTGACCAGAATTGAATTTAGCATCCCACATGGCAAGTGCATTGCAGGAGCACAGCAGCCAGTTCCCACTTGTGCCTTGGTTGTGCTGAGCAGAAGCAACCAAACCCCCCCAGCCTCTTTAAATAGCTCTCTCATCTTCTTCCCAGCCCTTCTTTGCAAGCATTCTGGTTTCTGCTCGTCTTCAGGCCACGTGTCCTGCTCTTGCCCAAGCCACACAGGGTGTCAGAGATCTCAGTCAGGAATTCCTTGCTTAACACAGGACGCTGTTGCACTCCTGTTGCATCACAGCTGATGGTAGAAGATGCACACCCCTCTTCTTTTCTCTTACTTCCCCAAGGTTCTGGACAGTGAGAATGGTAAAACATTGAAACAGGTTGACCAGACGTGTGGTTGAGCTCCCATCCCTAGAGACATTCGAGATCAGACTTGAAGTGACCCTGAGCACTAGCCTGAGCTAGTTGGAGATGTCCCAGCTGATTGCAAGGGGGTTGCACAAGATGACCTTTGAGGGTCCCTTGCACCCCAGTGCAATCTGTGACTCTGTTTCCTGAGCCCCTGGCAGACGTTCCTGCTAATTCTGAGTGATTTGGCTTCCTAAGTGCTGTCTAGTTTGAGTTTTTTAGATTCATTCACTTATTCCTCCTGCCCTGCTCTATATTTTGTCATTGGCTTTGTGCCCTCAGCGATGCTCATGTCCTGTCCTTTTTCACATTCACTTAGAAGATGTTGGAGGTGAATGTTTTAAATGGAGACATTTAAAGTTTCACATCACTGAAAGAATCAAAGCTATTAGCAGAAGTGATTTTAATATGAATGTCTGGAAGTGTGACTGAAAGTTCAATGGCAAGGTTTGCTCTGTTAATTACTGTGTGGAATGAGCACAGGAAGGTTGGAATCAGGTTGGAGTGCTTGAAACAGGGAATGGCAGAAATAATTGATACATTTCATGCAAAGCTGGAGGAATTCTGTTCCTAAACCCCCCACTCTGATACGTTCTTTTGCAATGCAGCACAGCACTGGCTTTGCTCTAGCCAGTTCTTGTCTTCCTCGGTTATTTTTATCGCCTCTGCTGATGAAATTGTTCCTTTTAACACCCAAACATTTTAAGTTCCATGTGAGCCCCTTGAGTGGAGGCATTCATCGAGTTCCCACAACAAGGTCCTCACTGTTACATTCAGGGTGGAAAAATACAACAAGGGGTCTAATTTAAACCATAATTTTGGTATGGCTTTAAAATTGAACCACAAAAATACACTTGCTGCATTTCAGAGCCTTCAGGAGGCTGCAGGGAAATGGCCCTGCTACAACTTGATTGCATCATGCCCAGGGTGAATCTGGGCATTACTGCAGATGTGGCTTGACCTTCTTGGAGAGGTGAGCCCAGTCCGCCTTTGAAGGATCTCTGCAACCCCAAAAAAGGTTTTTTACCCATTTAAAAAAAGAGGCTTTACTCCTTTAAATGTCTTTTTCACTCATTTAAACCTGTTTTTCCTTTCAGTTTTCAACAATCCGTTGGGGTTTTTTTGCTGCAGTGGCTTTTTGTAGCTGAGTGGGCAGCTGCCAGCTCCCTCCCTAGCTGTGGGCAGGGGCTGGTGGGGGGGGTGCGGGTGTGTGATCTTTGGAGCTGGGACCCCCCCAGCCAGCCTCATGCGCAGGGCAGAGGGAGGCGGAGGACGCGGGGGTGTGGTTGGGCTGCCCGCTGGCCCCGCCCCTCCCCCTTCCTGCCCCGCCCCCGCCGCGCGCGCGCGCTCCCGCGCCCGCTCGCGCCGCAGCGGCACTGCGGCGGCCGCGGCTTTTTACCTTATATGGTCATGGCAGCGCTGGCGGCCGCCGCGCTGATTGGCGGGGGCGGGGCGCGGCAAGTGTCGCGCTGTTAACCCCTGCGCGCCCGCGCCGCCGCCGCCGCCGCTGCTGCCGCCCCCATTAACCCTCTGCGCGCCCCCGCGCTCTGCTCCTGCCGGCACCCCCGCGTCTCTTCCGCTTTACCCGCTCCCGAGGGGCTCCCGACAGGGGAGGGAGGCCCAAGGGGCTGCGTTCTCTCTCCGTCCTGCACCTTCTCTGCGGTGTTCCAGGCTTGAGACAGGGCGGGTGGAAAGCTGCCCTGCGGAAAAGGACGTGGAGGTGCTTGTTGGTAGTCGGCTTAATAGGAGACTGTCTGTGTACCATGGGACACTACCTGTGTACCCAGGTAGCCAAGAAGGCCAACGGCACCGTGGCCGAGGCCAGCAGTAGTGTGGGCAACAGGATCGGGGCAGGGATTACCACTTCGCTGTGCCGGGCACTCGTGAGGCCACACCTTGAGATCTGGGTTCAGTTTTGGAGCCTCATGCCAAGAAGGATATTGAGCGGCCGGAGTGGGTCCAGAGGAGGGCAAGAAAGCTGGTGAAGGGTCTGGAGAACAGGACTGGTGAGGAACGGCTGAGGCACCTCGGTTTGGTCAGCCTGCGGAAAACGCTGAGGGGAGACTTGGCTGTCTCCAGTTCCCTGGAAGGAGGCTGGAGCCAGGTGGGGGTTGGTCGCTTCTGGCATGCAGCAAGAGATAGGACGTTAGGAAGTGGCCCGGGGTTGCACTGATTTGGGGTTGGGCTGAACTTACGGAACGATTTGTTGCACAGAAGGTTGTCAAGGCCTGTCCCGGGCTGCCCAGGGCAGTGGGGGAGTCCCCATGCCCGGAGGGGTTTCAGAGATGCGGTGCTAAGGTCCGTGGTTTAGTGGTGGCTTGGCAGTGCTGGGGTAAGGGTTGGACTCGATCTTAAAGGTCTTTTCCAACCGTAATGATTCAGTGGTTCAGTCATGCTCTGTCCATCCCACATCCTCACGGGGCTCCCCGCAGGGTCCGGTGCAGAGCAGCAGCCAGGGCTGGTGCAGCTGAGCAGGGTTTGCTGGCTGTGGAAATGCTTTGTCTGAGCTTCCTGTTTTCTTGCATGCACATGTGCAAGGGCTCTGCCAGGAAAACTCTCCCCATTCCCATGCTCCAGCCAGAGCTGTGGCTGCTGAAAATGGCAATTCCCACAGGTTGGTTGGTCTGCAGGGAGATGGTCTCTGCTGGAATGAACCACGGCTTTGTACGAGGCTGTGATTTATATCAATTAATGGCCTGTAGATGATAAGAGCTGAGCTAGGCAGCATGAACTGCACACACCAGGGGCAAAACACTGAGAACTTGATGCTTATCCGGCAGTGTGCACATGCAGCCCAGACAGCCAACCCTGTGCTGGGCTGCAGCAAGAGCAGTGTGGCCAGCAGGGCAAGGGAGGGGATTCTGCCCCTTTACTCTGCTCTCCTCAGACCCCACCTGGAGTACTGTGTGCAGTTCTGGAGCCCCCAGCACAAGAAGGACATGGAACTGCTGGAGTGAGTCCAGAGGAGAGCCACAAAGATGCTCAGAGGGCTGCAGCAGCTCTGCTATGAGGACAGGCTGAGAGAGTTGGGGCTCTGCAGCCTGGAGAAGAGAAGGCTTCGAGGAGACCTTAGAGTGGCTTTGCAGTATCTGAAGGGAGCCTACAGGAAGGCTGGGGAGTGACTATTGACAAGGTCTGGTAATGTCAGGACGAGGGGGAATGGGTTTAAGCTGGAGGAGGGGAGATTCAGACTGGATGTTAGGAGGAAGTTCTTTACAGTGAGGGTGGTAAGACACTGGCACAGGTTGCCCAGGGAGGTTGTGGATGCTTCCTCCCTGGAGGTGTTTAAGGCCAGGCTGGATGAGGCCTTGAGCAACCTGCTCTAGTGGGAGGTGTCCCTGCCTATGGCAGGGGGTTGGAGCTGGATGATCCTTGAGGTCCCTTCCAACCTAAACCATTCTATGATTCTGTGATTCTATTCTGGGCTGTGGGTGACTGGGACAGAGCAAAGTGTTAGTGTGGAATATCTCCATTAAACTGGACACATGCAGGCTTTTAGAGCTTATTTCATTTGAGCCTTATCCCAGGCAAAACAGTGAGTGCACAGGGTGGGGGAATCTCAGAATAGAACTTCACCTAAGTTGTGTGTGCCTCAGCCTTTCTTGCTAGATGAAATGGAGATCACCTCCAGGATGGGAAAAAACTTCCTTGCTGTGAGTGGCAGAGCCCTGGAGCAGACTGCCCAGAGAGGTTGTGAAGGCCTGGAGCAGCTCTGCGAGGAGGAAAGGCTGAGAGCCCTGGGGCTATTGAGCCTGGAGAAGAGCAGCCCCAGGGGGGATCTGAGCAATGCTCAGCCAGACCTGAAAGACCTGGGGGGGGCAAGAACATGGGGCCAGACTTCAGCCAGTGCTCAGCAACAAGACAAGGGGTAGTGGGCACAAAGTGGATCCCAGGAGGTTCCATCTGAACAGGAGGAGAAAATTCTTTGTTATGAGAGTGCTGGAGCCTTGGAGCAGGCGGTGAAGTGTCCTCTGCAGAGCCTCCAAACCCAGGTGGACATTGTGATGCTGAGCAAGCTGCTGTGGGTGTCCCTGCTTGCACAGGGAGGTTGGACTGGATGATCTCCAGAGATGCTGGGATTCTAGAATTGAGGGTAGTCCCCTTTGTTGGGGAATTAAAGAGGAGCTGGGCAGGGAAGGGAAGAAAGGATTCTGCAGCTCACATCCCTCGGAGATCTGCAGTGTGAGCAGGTTGGGTGTGTGCTCAGCTGGCAGGTTGGCTGCTTTCACAACAGTGTTGTGCAAGGACTGAGCTGGGCCTTCCTGCCTTCTTCCAGACTCCATCTGCATGGGCAGCTTGCTTGGTGCACTGCTGGTGGGCTTGTCTTCTTCACTTCTCCATGTTGTTCCCACGACTGCAGGATATCCCCTGGGATGCTGTTGGGAAGGGCTTTGCCCCTCGCTCTGCATCTGCATCTGTTGGGAAGGGCTTTGCCCCTCGCTCATCTGCTACTCTCCCCATCAGGTGGCCACTGAAACAGCCTCTGCTCACAAAGGAGAGGGGTTGAGGGGGATTTTGTCCAACTTGATGAGGAAATCATAGAGTGGTTTAGGTTGGAAAGGACCTCAGAGCTCATCCAGTTCCAAACCCCTGCTGTAGCAGGGACACCTCCCACTAGAATAGCTTACTCAAGGCCTCATCCAGCCTGGTCCTGAACACCTCCCTGGAGATACTCTGTGATTCTATGCTCCACAACCTCCCTTCTGTGATTCGATGCTCCACAACCTCCCTGGGCAACCTGTGCCAGTGTCTCACCACCCTCACTGCAAAGACCTTCTTCCTAACATCCGGTTTCAATCTCCCCTCTGCCACTTTAAACCTATTTTTCCTCCTGTCATTACAAGACCTTGTCAATAGTCCCTCCCCAGCCCTCCTGTAGGCTCCCTTCAGATCCTGGAAGGCCACTCCAAGGTCTCTTCCTTGAAGCCTTCTCCAGGCTGCAAAGCCCCAATTCTCATTTCTGTTGTGCCAGGGAAGGTTTAGGTTGGAGTGAGGAATTTCCTTTTTTGCTGCAAGAGTGGTCAGGGATTGGAACAGGCTGCTCAGGGGTTGGTGGAGTCACCATCCCTGGAGGGTGTTCAAGAAAAGTGTGGACATGGCTCTTTGAGACATGGTTTGGTGATCATGATAGTGTTGGGTTGATGGACTCGATGATCTTAGAGAGCTTTTGCAACCCAACAATTCTATGGTTCTATGAATTATCTTATAACCCAGGGGTAGATTTTGTGGCTTTCTTGATGCTCTGAGGCAACTTTGTCAGTAACATGGGCTTTATGCATGCTCCTGGTGCTGGTCTCTACACTGCAGCAGAAGTGGGTACCAGTTTCCCCCTTTCCCCCTTTCTCAAAGCAACTCTGCAGTTCAGTATCTGCAAATGCACAAAGCTCCCTTTTTGTTTCAGTTCCTCCAGGAAGATGCCTTCAGCTGCTGGTACTGTTATGTAAGGCCTTTAGAAGAGCGTTTTTTTCCCCCCAGTCCCCTTTGGATATACCTTTTATTAGCTTTTCCATTTGTGTCCCTGCAGAAGCTCCATAGGCAGCATTCCTGCAGGAGCTGCAATCAGATGGGTGCCCCGAGAGGCAATTAGCATGTGGGTGGGTGAGTGCACACACCTCAGGAATGATCTTCTTGAAGGAATATGTTGTTCTGCAAGTGACATGCCTTGCTGTTCACCCCTGGCATATGCAAGCTGTTAATCAGCTGGGCCACATTTGCATTCCTACAGGGAGGAATTAAAACCAGAAGAAAGAAAGAAAGAAAGAAAGAAAGAAAGAAAGAAAGAAAGAAAGAAAGAAAGAAAGAAAGAAAGAAAGAAAGAAAGAAAGAAAGAAAGAGAGAAAGAAAGAAAGAAAG
>WAAF01015242.1:398449-423033 GCA_013400475.1 Tricholaema leucomelas | reverse complement strand
GAAAGAAAGAAAGAAAAGGAAGGAAGGAAGAAAGAAAGAAAGAAAGAAAGAAAGAAAGAAAGAAAGAAAGAAAGAAAGAAAGAAAGAAAGAAAGAAAGAAAGAAAGAAAGAAAGAAAGAAAGAAAGAAAGAAAGAAAGAAAGAAAGAAAGAGCTCAACCTTCTTCTGAGTTGTGTGTGAACGAAAATCAGGAGGTGCTGCTGTGTGCTGGCTTCATCAGGGCCCTTCCAGCAAGCTTAGAGTGGAAGGATATGAATTAAAATGAGTTAAGTGCCATGATTTCTGCTGCCACACAGCCCCTGTCAGCCCAGGTGCTCTGGGTTTGTCTCCTAGCACTGTCCCCATGAGAGAAGTTTGCAAGGTTGAAGGCTGTGAAGAGAGCTTTCCCCTTACATTTTGGTCAGGTTCCCATGCAGCTCTCCCGAGTGGTTTTGCATGTTGGGTGGAGGAGCTAAAACTGGAGACAGCTCTGCAGCAACTGATTAAAAAGGCAAGGCATTGGTGGGGTTTAATGGGTTTAATGGTTTAAGTGACCAGTGGAGTTGCTAAAACCTGGTTTCATTTGTTCTCTCTTAGCAGAGAGCAGGTGCCCACCTTCCATGGGTGCCTCACAAGCCCAGCTGTGCCATGCAGGAGGAATAGGGGCTTGAGTTGTAACTGCACCTTCCTTAGTGGGGCACTAATTTGGACTCCTTTCTTTGATTTCACTTAGGATTGGGCACTGATTTGAACTCCATTCTTTGATTTCACTTTGCACTGGGCACTAATTTGGAGTCCTTCCTTTGATTCCACCTTGAATTGGGCACTAATTTGGAGTCCTCTCTTTGATTTCACTTTGGATTGGGCACTGATTTGAACTCCATTATTGGATTTCACTTTGCACTGGGCACTAATTTGGAGTCCCTTCTTTGATTTCACCTTGGACTGAGCACTAATTTGGACTCCATGCTTTGATTTCACCTTGGATTGGGCATTCATTTGGATTCCTTTCTTTTATTTCACCTTGGATTTTCCCCTAAAGCTGATGTTAAGAGATGGAGAGCACTACACCAGATCCACTTCTGCCTTCCAGTGCTTACAATAGAGTGTAAGGAGTTGAGTAAGTCCTCTTAAGTTGTGTTTTGGTCCAATATCCAGATGAAAAAATAGTGTTGCCCTGCCAGCAGCATGAAATTCTGAGTTGCTGTCTCCGTGGCATAATGGTTTGTGTGGGATACAGCTGGGCATAAGCACACTTGGGGCAGGGCTGCAGGTGGGTCTGTAGTGGAAGGTGAAATCCTGCCTGAGCTGGTCAAAGCTTCCATCAGATCTGAAATCTTGGAAGTCCAGGGACAAAATGAGTTCAGCAGAAAGAGTTGGAATAGAAAAGAGGTGTTCAAGAGCAGGCTGGATGAGGCCTTGAGCAACCTGTTCTAGTGGGAGATGTCCTGGCTTATGGCCTTTTCCTTTTTGTATACATCTCAGCAAGACTGTGAGCGAAGTAGACCTCACCATTGTTTTCATTTTACAGCCTATCATCTAGTTCTTCTCACCAAAACATGCTAGCTAGGCTCAAACTAGCACAAGGGGATTGGAACTGGCTGAGCTTTGAGGTCCCTTCCAACCTAAACCATTCAATGATTCTATAAGGGTTTCTTCCCTGGAATCTATCCAGGCTTTCTTCTGTCTGCATTTTTTTACTGGTCCCAGTTCCACTGTGGCTTGTACTGCAGACCAAGGTTTGTCTTTCCCAGCCCTTGGGGATCACAGACACATTGGGCTGGGAAGTCACCTCTGAAGATCATCAAGTCCCTGCCAGACCCACCTGCTTGGGTGACATGAGGCTGTTGTTCCTCTGGATCCTTTCTGGGTGCTGTCTCCTTGCTTAGCACCTCTGCCCTCTCTGGATGGGTACTCATCTTCTACCACCCCTGAAACACTTTATCCCCCAACTCTAAACCTGTAGGGCAGGGAGTAGTTTTCCTTACTCCTGTTGTACTGCCAGGGGAGTTAGCTGCTTGTGAAATCATATTTCAGGGACAGAACAGAAGAGCTCCTCTTCATCTGACCACTTGTAATGTCGTTTCTGGGTAGCAGATCTCTTGCTTTGGAATCTCAGCATCTTCTGCCCCAAGCTGGAAGTTAGCTGAGGCTGAAATACATTTGGAAGTGTGTCCAGAGCTTTCCTCTGGAAACTGGGGTGCATGGTAGCTGAAATGCTGGAGTTGTGCTGCACACACAGCTCTGCTTGATAGGAGTTAGTTGTTTGGGTTGGGGTTGGGGGGGGTTGTCTGGGTTCTTCCCCCCCTCTCCTTTTTTTTTTAAAGCCAGCACATGAGTAGCTGATTTTTGTGAAGGATTCTTCAGCTAAACATATCTTTGTCCAGTGGAAAGCATCCTGCAGCTGCAACCTGATCTTAACCTCTCCGTTCTCCAGTCAGCTGCAAGCACCCACTGCAAACCACACAGCCCCCCAGAGACTGCTCCAGTCAGCTGCAAGCATCCACTGCAAACCACAAAGCCCCCAAGGAGCTGCAGTTCTCCACTGCCACGTTCTCCAGGGCCAGTTCNTCTCCTGCCCACACACCCAGACCCCTCCAAACTGTGATGCCAGGTCTTCAGGGGCTGCACAGTGCCATGATTTCTCCAGCCTTGCTCTCTCTGTTCAGAGCAGGGTTGGCTTTGTGCAGGATCCCTGCCTGTCACCATGTTTTAATTCTCTCCTCGTGCGTCCATTATTTCCTCCTTGCTCATGGGCCCTTAGTGCCATGGTCTGGTTGATTGGACAGGGCTGGGTGCTAGGTTGGACTGGATGAGCTTGGAGGTGTCTTCCAGCCTGGATGATTCTATGACTGTGATGATTCCATGATTTCACTGGGGTCTGGGCACTCCAGAACAAGGACCTTTGTCTTTGCTTTATAGCAGGCTGTGATGTCTGCTGTAATGTCACGGCCCCTGCAGCTGTCAAGGTGCTAAAAGGAGATCAGGAGCATGCTGAGGAATTTCTGGAGGGCAGAAGGAATGCTGATAGTGGTTTGGTTTGGGAGCAGTTACATAGTTATGAAGGCCTTAAAGCCTCCTGTGGCCTGACATTACAGTGAGAGCTTGTGGGAGCAACACTTTTTGTAATCTACTGAATTAGTTCTGGATGCCTTGATTGGTTCACTGGGTGACTAATGTCTATTTGTCATGGTCACAAGAGAGCTATGCCACTTTATTACACCCTCCTCCAGCAGTTTCTTCCTGCCCAGCCAGCTGCTGCAGCCAGTGGTGGAGCCTCAGTGGCCAAGAGCACTTCAGACTTCTCTCAGCTGGGCTCTCTGAAACTTGTTGGGGGCAAACAGCACAATTTAGCTGGGGGGGAGGGGGGAAAGGAGGTTTTCTCTAACAGAGAAGAGGTATTTCAAACTGCGGTTGTGACTTGATTTCCTTCCTCAAACTTCTGCAGAGTAAGGGGCTGGGGGGGGTGGGAGTGGGAATTGCTTTTTGCTTGTGCAACTCGATGCTACTTCCCTCTTTTAAAGGCTGACTTTAATGAGTGCAGCCCTGGCTTGGGGGAAGCAGCTGTTGCCCATGATATTTTTACCATGATCCATTAGCTGCATCCTGCAACCAGTTGCCAGTTTTCTGCCAGAGAAGTGATTGTCAGGCAGTCAAATTAATGCAGAAAATGACAGTTTTCCTGTGCCACTTTGCTGACCTTTCTGGATTTAACAACAGGTTGGGGTTTGGGTTGGTTTGGGGTTGGTTTTATTAATTCTCATCATCGATCTCGTTTTATTGTCTTCCCCCTTCCCATCCCCACCCTCACTGATCTGGGCTACATGAAAACACTCAGTGAATTCATTTGGTGAAGTCAGCTTACCCCCTCTTCACAGAATCACAGAGTGGTAGGGCTTAAAAGGGACCTCTGGGCCTCCAGTCCAACCTCCACTCTGCTCAAGCAGGGGCACCCACAACAGCTTGCCCAGGATCACAGTGCCCAGGTGGGTTTGGAAGCTCTGCAGAGAAGGAGACTCCATAACCTCTCTGGGCAGCCTGCTCCAGGCCTCCAGCGCCCTCACACCGAACAAGTTTCTCCTCCTGTTCAGATGGAACCTCCTGGGTTCCACTTTATGCTACTTGCCCTTTGTCCTGTCACTGGGCAGCTCTGAAAGGAGTCTGGACCCATCCTCTTGCCCCCCACAGGTCCTTTAGCTCCTCCTGAGCATTGCTCAGATCCCCTCTGGGGCTGCTCTTCTGCAGGCTCAACAGCCTCAGAGCTCTTGGCCTTTCTTCCTCACAGAGATGCTCCAGGCCCCTCAGCATCATCGTGGGTGAGGCTGGATGGACTAGTGGGTGGATGAGGATGGAGCACAGCAGCAGAACAGGCAAAACAACAGGGCTTGAGAGGAGAGACTCCAAAGGCTTCAGCGGGGAGGAGAAAGAAGAGGGAAAAGCATCACCACATCCCCAGGAAGGCCCTGAGTATTGAGTGTGCCTCTAGTCACCACCATCCAGCATATCAATAATCTCCTCCACTTCTCCCCTCTTGTTTTGGCTGAGTTTTTTTGACAAAAACACAGCACAAAACTTTCCAAAGTCATCTCTGTGAGGTTGTTGCTCAGCCAGGGAGTCCTGGGGGGCTTATGAAGAGGATTGAGTTTCCCCAAGTCCAAATGAGTTAATTTGAAGCTGAGAATCAGCACTGGAGATTTATTTTTCAGTCCTTCCCTAATTGAAAGCTTACATTTGGAAAAGAACTAAAGAAAGCTCCCAACCTGGGGGTATTGCAGCAGCAGGAGAACTCATCCACTTTGGTAGCAAAGCTGCACCTTGTGGTGTTGTGGCAGAGGCATCTCTTCCCAAAGGAGTTGGGTTTAGAACCATGGTATCTGCTGAGTTTACAGGTTGGGGGTGTGTTTAATATCTTGGTCTTTCCCTCTTGGCAGAACCTCTCCAGATGGTGGTTTTCAAAGGTCTTCTGTGCTGAACTAATTCTGGGTGATGCCAGCAGGTCAAGAGGGGGGATTCTGCCCCTTATACTCTGCTCTTGGGAGATTCCACCTTGAATATTGTGCCAAGTTGTGGAGTCCCCAGCATAAGAAGGATGCAGAGCTGTTGGAGGGAGTCCAGAGAACGGCCACAAAGATCATAGAATCAGTCAGGGTTGGAAGGCACCACAAGGATCATCTAGTTCCAACCCCCTGCCATGGGCAGGGACACCTTACCCTAGAGCAGGCTGCCCACAGCCTCAGCCAGCCTGGCCTTAAACACCTCCAGCCATGGGGCCTCAACCACCTCCCTGGGCAACTCATTCCAGCCTCTCACCACTCTCCTGCTCAACAACTTCCTCCTCACTTCCAGTCTGACTCTCCCCACCTCCAGCTTTGCTCTATTGCCCCTGGTCCTGTTTCTCTCTGAGTGCCTAAAAAGTCCCTCCCCAGCTTTTTTGTAGGCCCCTTCAGATCCTGGAAGGCCACAAGAAGGTCACCTGGGAGCCTCCTCTTCTCCAGCCTGCACAGCCCCAACTCTTTCAGTCTGTGCTCACAGCAGAGCTGCTGCATCCCTCTGAGCATCCTCATGGCCCTTCTCTGGACATGCTGCAGCATCTCCACATCCCTCTTGGAATAGTGGCTCCAGAACTGGATGCAGTACTCCAGGTGGGGTCTCAGCAGGATAGAGGGGGAGAATCACCTCCCTCTCCCTGCTGGCCACACTGCTCCTAATGCAGCCCAGGATCTGGTTGGCTCTCCAAGGGCTGGAGCTCCTCTGCTATGAGGACAGACTGAGGGAGCTGTGCATCTGCCTGGTGTTGTCTTCCCGTGGGGAGCTGTCATGTTTGCAGGCAGTGACATCTCCTCCTCTTGTTTGCACTTTGCTAACTTGACTCTGTACCTTTGGGTGGATAAATGAGCTGGAGCTTGCTTGATGTTGCTGTGTCTCTCCCACTGCTTCTAAATAGCATCTCATCTTCCCTGTCCTCACTCTGTCTGTTCCCTTGCTGGAAATGGCTTTCAGATGTCACAAGGCACATCCAGGGTGTGCTTTACAGATGACAAAGATAAGCCTCTGCTCATCTCTGAGGTGGTGCAGAGATCTATCTGCTCAGGTTGGTTGAACTTCCCCTTTGTGCAGCTGCAGCTTCTTCTTAGTCTAGCTGGCTCTGACCTGAGGAGGGCAGGTTGACCTCCTCCAAAAGACCTGCACCTCTGTGTCCAACTCAGGTTCTTCAGCTTGATGCCAAGGCTGAAGTTGCTGATTCCAGGTTGGTGGAGTGAGATTTCAGCTTGGTTGATTCCAGCTTTAGTCTGGAGAAAAGGAGGCTGAGGGCAGACCTCATTGCTTGCTGCAGCTCCCTGAAAGGTGGGGTTGGACTCTTCTGCCAGGCACCCAGCAGCAGAACAAGGGGACACAGTCTCAAGCTGTGCCAGGGCAGATCTAGACTGGATGTTAGGAGGAAGTTGTTGGCAGAGAGAGTGATTGGCATTGGAATGGGCTGCCCAGGGAGGTGGTGGAGTCTCTGTCCCTGTAGGTGTTGAAGCCAAGCCTGGCTGGGGCACTTAGTGCCATGGTCTGGTTGATTGGGCAGGGCTGGGTGCTAGGTTGGACTGGATGAGCTTGGAGGTCTCTTCCAACCTGCTTGATTCTGTGGTTCTTGTGGGAGCTGGAAAAGCCCATGGCTGTGCCAGTGCCTTCTGCTTTGGGGCATCAGAAGCTCACAGAGTCTCTCCTGTATCCTTTTGCCCTCAGAGCTGTTTAGTGAATTGTTTGGGAGGAAGTTGTTGAGCATGAGAGTGGTGAGAGCCTGGAATGGGTTGCCCAGGGAGGTGGTTGAGGCCCTATCCCTGGAGGTGTTTACGGCCAGGCTGGCTGAGGCTGTGTGCAGCCTGCTCTAGGGTAGAGTGTCCCTGGGCATGGCAGGGGAGGTGGAACTGGCTGATCCTTGTGGTCCCTTCCAACCCTGACTGATTCTATGATTCTATGATGGAAGCACAGGATGGGCTGTTAGATTCACCAGCTCCACTGGAGATGATCAAAAGCAGACCATGGCCTCGCCTGCTCCCTGCTTCCAACCACCTGCCATGGCCTGTTGGCTGCTGCTGCTGCTGCTGCTGCTGGGGCTGTTCAGCTTCACCCTGATCAAAACTGAAAGGTGAAGTTCCAGGTTTAATTTGTGCAAATTGAATTTTTGTTACCTTTTTTTTTTTCTTTGCCTCCCTCCAGTAATAACTGACTGTAAAAAACCCTCTAAACTGAAGTGACAGCACTCGTGCAGCCTGCAGATCATTAGCCTGGCTGCTTCCTACAGGATTACTCTGAGCCTTGCTGAGCAGCAGGAGCAGGCAGTCACTGACTTAGCACATCATTAATCATAGAATCATAGCATCAGCCAGGGTTGGAAGGCACCACAAGGATGGCCAGCAGGACAAGGGAGGTTCTTCTGCCCCTGTGCTCAGCACTGCTCAGGCCACACCTTGACTGCTGTGTCCAGTTCTGGGCTCCTCAATTCAAGAGAGATGTTGAGGTGCTGGAAGGTGTCCAGAGAGGGGCAATGCAGCTGGTGAGGGGCCTGGAGCACAGCCCTGTGAGGAGAGGCTGAGGGAGCTGGGGGTGTGCAGCCTGCAGAAGAGGAGGCTCAGGGCAGAGCTCATTGCTGTCTGCAGCTCCCTGAAGGGAGGCTGTAGCCAGGTGGGGTTGGGCTCCTCTGCCAGGCAAGCAGCAGCAGAACAAGGGGACACAGCCTCAAGCTGTGCCAGGGCAGGTCTAGGCTGGATGTGAGGAGGAAGTTGTTGTCAGAGAGAGTGATTGGCATTGGAATGGGCTGCCCAGGGAGGTGGTGGAGTCTCTGTCCCTGGAGGTGTTGAAGCAAAGCCTGGCTGGGGCACTTAGTGCCATGGTCTGGTTGATTGTCTAGGGCTGGGTGCTAGGTTGGACTGGATGAGCTTGGAGGTCTCTTCCAACCTGCTTGATTCTATGATTCTGTGTGATTTCTGAGGGTCAGCCAGTTCCAACCCCCCTGCCACGGGCAGGGACACCCTACCCTAGATCAGGCTGCCCACAGCCTCAGCCAGCCTGGCCTTAAACATTTGCTCCCTGGGATAGGACAAGAAGCAATGGGTGGAAGCTGCAGCACAGGAGGTTCCAGCTCAACACAAGGGGGAACTTCTTTCCTGTAAGGGTCCCAGAGCCCTGGCACAGGCTGCCCAGAGAGGTTGTGGAGTCTCCTTCTCTGGAGCCTTTCCAGGCCTGTCTGGATGTGTTCCTGTGTGCCCTGAGCTAGATTGTGTGGTCCTGCTCTGGCAGAGGGTTTGGAGTCAATGATCTCCTTGGGTCCCTTCCAACTCCTAACATCCTGTGCTCCTGTGACCCATTCCAGGGTCTCACCACTGTCATGGTGAGGAACTTCTACCTTCACCTAATCCTATTTCTCCATGTTTATGTTTATTTGGGTGGGTTTTTTTTAGGTATGTCTCTGTACTTATCCTGTGCTCTGCCTTCTGAGGATCTGCTCTTGCACAAGTCTCTTGTAATTAGCTGAATTGGACTGCTCCTGGCAGGTTGGGTATATTCCCATTATTTGGGTTTAATCCTATTTCACATCCCAGAGGGATTACACAGACTTTTCTTTTTTCTCTTTTTTAATGTCTGCTTTCTGGCTTTTCAGGCACAGCACTTCCACTTGGGATCATTTCAGCAGTGCTTGATTTGCTGAGACAGCCTTTTTTAGCCCTTTTTAATTCTCCCCTCCTTTTCTTCCTAAATTTGCCCATTTAGGAAGTGGTTGTTTTGTTTCAGCCTGTTTGGATCCATGTCTCATTTCTTTGTTATTAAAGAGATCTTCAGGTCAATAGTCCTCAAAAGCCAGGATCCAGCATTATTGGGATCCTTTGTACCTAAGGACAGTGTTGAATGGGCCCAGCCTTCCACATGGAGCTGGGTGGGAGGCATACATTAGGAGATGGACCCTCCAAGGTTGGGGATTGTGCTCATGGGATGGCAGAGGTGAAATGCCAACCATTTTTCTGCATGTGTGAACACAAAAGCAGAAGACCTCCTCTCAGACCTCTTCCTTCTGCCTCCCATAGCTCTTAAAAAGGCCAGAACAGCATTCCCAGGAAACAAAAGCCCATGGAGCAAGCCCCTGGAAGTGCAGGTGTCTGCTGCTCACCCTGCTTTTACTGCCCTGTGTCTTCAGGATTTTAAATGCTGCTCCCCACATGTGCAGGACTTGCCCAAGATGATCACCCAGAGCGGTTCTGTTTCCTTGCACAGGGAAGAAGCTGAAGTTTGGGATGCATCAGCAGTTTTGGGAGAGGGAGGGTAAGGTGCTTTAGGACATTAGGATCCAGAGAGGTGATTCTGTCACTCTGCTCTGGTCAGACCTCACCTGCACTACTGCCCCCAGGTCTGGAGCCCTCATTATAGGAAGGGCATGGACCTGATGGAGAGGGTACAGAGGAGGCCATGAAAATGGTCAGTGGTTTGGAGCAGCTCTGCCATGAGGACAGGCTGAGGGAGCTGGGGGTGTTCAGCCTGGAGAGGAGGAGGCTCTGGGGGACCTAACAGCAGCCTGCCAGTACCTGAAGGAGGCCTACAGGAAGGATGGAGAGAAGCTGTTCACAAAGGCCTGCAGTGACAGGATGAGGGCAATGGCTTCAAGCTTGAGAAGAGCAGATTTAGACTGGATGTTAGCAATCAGCTCTCGACTATGGGGGTGGTGGAGCACTGGAACAGGTTGCCCAGGGAGGTGGTTGAGGCCCCTTCCCTGGAGACATTCAAGGTGAGGCTTGATGGGGCCCTGGGTGACCTGGGCTGGTGGGGATGTCCCTGCTGACTGCAGGGGACAGGACTGGATGACTCTGGAGGTCATTTCCAGCCCAGACCATTCCATGATTCTATGATATTAAGGGGTTCCATCAGCAAAGTGTAGACCCAGGTGGCAAAGTTGGTGCCTTGGCAACAGCAGGGTGGCATCCCCAGCTGTGCCTGTGCTCAGATGGGAAGATCTCATTAACTTGTGCTCTTGTCTGTGTGGGGCCCTTGGCTTTGGCAGCATGCTGGTGACATTGGTCCTCTGGTCATAGAGAGGTTTGTATCAGGAGTGGGTGGCTGTGCCTGACTGTGCCTGCAGAATTTCTTCCTGCAGGCAGTTTTCCTCCGCATGACTCTGGCCTCAGAACTCTCCATCCAAGCCAAGTACTTCAGTGCTGGGCACAAGCAGGCTTGGTGAATTCAGTCACCAGCAGCTCCATTTAAAATTCTTGCTTGCTTGTCTTCAGCTGTCCCTCACCACTGCTGTGAAGCCCAGACTAAACCAGAGCTTCAGTGGTGGGACAGAGCTCTCTTCCCAGAACACTGGGGATGGCCCTAGGGAAGATGTCACAGCAGAGGCTGAGCTATGGGCAGCAAAGTCCTGTTGGTGCTGAACCTTGAACCCTTCTCCTGCACCATCAGGAGCTTCCAGCTTGTAGGTGCTGGAAAGCAGAGGTGCTGGTTTGTTTCCTCTTGCCAGGCCATGACATGATTCCAGTTTCATGAAATTCTGAATCCTGAAAGAGTAAATGGATGATGAATTAAATTAGTGGAGGATTCATTAAGGAGTTAGTGGACGAGGGGGAAGGGACTGAAGCCTAAGGAGGGGAGATTTAGACTGGAGATTAGGAAGAAATTCTTTACAGTGAGAGTGGGAAGACACTGGAACAGGTTGCCCACGTGGAAGCTGTGGATGTCCCCTCCCNGGCAGCATGCTGGTGACATTGGTCCTCTGGTCCTCTGGTCCAAACCTGGTTTGTTGGGAGGTGTCCCTGCCTATGGCAGGGAGGTTGGAACTGGATGAGCTTCAGAGTACCTTCCAACACAAAGCATTCTGTGAATCTATGATTAGGAAGCANCTCCTCGAAGCCTTCTCTTCTCCAGGCTGCAGAGCCCCAACTCTCTCAGCCTGTCCTCATAGCAGAGCTGCTGCTCTGAGCATCTTCGTGGCTCTCCTCTGGACTCGCTCCACTCTGAGATGTGCTCTGTGGATTACAGCTCTCTTTTCTTGTTTCCTCCTTCCAGACAGGCAGAATTGACAAGTCCTACCCAACAGTGTGTGGCCACACAGGACCAGTGCTGGACATAGACTGGTGTCCTCACAATGACCAGGTCATCGCCAGCGGCTCCGAGGACTGCACTGTCATGGTGAGTGTCTTTCATCTGCTCAGAGTGCTGCTGCTCAGGATGCTTGGCTGTCTGAAGAACATCTCTTCTGACGTCAGGAGCAGAGTCTGGAGGTGTGAGAGTCACCATGGTTGTTCTGCACATTTTGTCTCAGCTGAGTGAATGATGCTGTCTGGGCTGCAGGACCTAGCTAAAAACTGGAGCAGAGGTAGCAGTGAGCCCTCTTAGCTGCATGACAGCAGAGTTTGGGCTCTTGCAATTAGTGCTTTCTTCTCATGTTATTGTTTGAGAAGATGCAACCTCAGACTGCTGAGAAGTTTGGGAGACCTTCTGGTGGCCACTCAGTGCTTAAAGGGGGCAGTCAGAAAGCTGGGAACAGAGCTTTGAGCAGGGCCTGTTGTAACAGGACAAGGGTTGAGGGTTTAAACTGAAAGAGGAAGATTGAGAGTGAAGGAAGAAATATTTGACACTGAGGGTGGTGAGAGCCTGGCCTAGGTTGCCCAGAGAGGTGGGAGATGTCCCATCCCTGGAACCATTGCAGGTCAGGTTGTTTGGGGCTCTGAGCAACCTGCTCTAGCTGCAGATGTCCCTGCTGACTGCAGGGGGCTGGACTGGATGAGCTTTAAAGGTCTGTTCCCATCCAATCGATTCCATAATTCCACCTTCAGCACTGAGGTGGAACTTCATGTCATGGACTTGCCCTGTGTCTTCCTGGCTTTGTATTCCACTGCTTTTCCATTTTTTCTTGCCCTGGGGATTTGTCTGATGTTTGGAAAGAGGAAAGAAGAGAAAGTGCTGGTCAGTAGTGAGGTGTTTTGCTTGGCAATGCTTTTGCAGAAGGCAGAGGTGGTTCCTTACCTTACATATCCCCATGGATGCAGTGCAGTGTGTTGGGAAGAGGTGAAGGTTGGAGAGGAGCAAAGCCCATCAAGGTTCAGAATTGCTTCAGTTTAAGAGGGATGCTTTCATTTTGTTTCTGTATTTGCAGGTTGGGAGTAGGAGTCAAAAGGACTTTTTTTTTGGCACCTGCCAACCTTGGTCCTGAGACCTCTTTTCCCTTGGTCAGAACCCGCTGAGCAATAGAAGACCTTGCTCTGGGGTGGGTGTGGAATCCTGTGTGTGGAAACAGGGCAGGAAAAGAGTGAAAGAAAATCCTTGGGAGATGAAAGAATGCCAAATGACTTCAGGGATCCTTGGCCATATTTAGAAATGCTGTAGGCTGAATGTTATATTGAAATCTTATTATAGATCCTGGCAGATAAATTCCTTTGCTTCTGTTCATCCCTTGAATGTTTGGGAGGGGATTCATCCCGAGAGGCTTCTCCTGGGACAGCTCTTTGCCTGTGATCTCGCAGTCTTGGAAGCTGAAGCATGTTAACAAAATGTCCTATATTTAATATTAACCAAAACAACAAGCTTCTGTGTTTGCAACTTTCACTACTGGGCTAGAACAAGGCTTTGAAGGAGGCAGGAATGTCCCTCCAGAAACTAGGATCCAGAGAAGGGCTCTCTGAAACATTGAGCATCAACAGAAGCAGGTGAAGCTGAGGTCCAGAGCTGCCTTCTTGGAAGCAAAGTGAGTCTCTAATCCAAGTGCAATGAGAAGTATGTTGTGAGGCTCCAGAGGGATTGAATGATGTAGAAAATCCAACAGGGTTCAGCTATAAATTGTCCAGATGCTCCTGTCAGACACAAACTGTCTGTGAGGATCCAAGCCTACAACTGTGCTTAAAAGAAAAGCTCCCTAGGGCTTTGGGTTCAAGGTGGGAGGAGAGGCTGAGGGAGCTGGGGGTGTGCAGCCTGGAGAAGAGGAGGCTCAGGGTAGAGCTCATTGCTGTCTGCAGCTCCCTGCAGGGAGGCTGTAGCCAGGTGGGGTTGGGCTCTTCTGCCAGGCAAGCAGCAACAGAAGAAGAGGACACAGTGTCAAGCTGTACCAGGGGAGGTCTAGGCTGGATGTTAGGAGGAAGTTGTTGGCAAAGAGAGTGATTGGCATTGGAATGGGCTGCCCAGGGAGGTAGTGGAGTCGCTGTACCTGGAGGTGTTGAAGCAAAGCCTGGATTTAGTCCACTTGGATTTTTAGCCACTTAGTGCCATGGTCTGGTTGATTGGGCAGGGCTGGCTGCTAGGTTGGACTGGCTGAGCTTGGAGGTCTCTTCCAACCTGCTTGATTCTATGATGTCCCCTCCCTGGAGGTGTTCAAAGCCAGATTGGATGGGACCTTGAGTAGTGTGGTCTAGTGGAAGGTGCTGGGGTTGGGACTAGATGATCTCTAAGGTCCCTCCCAACCCAAACCATTCTGTGATTCTACGAATAATGGAGTTCTTGCTGTGCCTGGAGAAACAACCACACACAGCTCATGGTCTGGAAGATGTTAGGTGTGTGTCAGCTGGAGGTTTAAATCATCTTGAAGCTTAGTGCCAGCTGCTGGCATAGCAATGAAGAAAGCAAAGAGAAGTGAAGGTTTAAGCTGACTCTGCTGTGAAGTGTTGCATAACTTCTGATGGGAAATGATAAATCCCAAATCATTTGAGAGAGTTCTTAACTGGGCTGGACAGAGCTAGAGTGTGTGAAGAACAATCCTGGCCTGGCCTGTTTTGGAAACAAAGTGGAGGAGCTAATGAGCCTGCCCATTTTTAATCACTGCTGTGTCCTGGCATGGGTTATTTAGCATCCTGTTTGCTTCGCTTGCCTTCACTGGAGGGAGTCCTGCTTCCTGAGAACAGCCTCCACTGAGTAAGCTCCTCTGACTTTTGAGTGGTTATTCCTCAGCTCTGAGCTCTGTAGTAGCCAACATGAAATGAGAGGTAGTTGATGTGGCAGAAGAAGCCATTGGGGCTTTTTGCAGAAGTGGCTTTCAAAATCAATCACCAGGTGGGTTTGAAGGCCATGTCTGCCTTGGCGCTCAAGGGTTTAGGGTCTGGCACTCAAGGGGTTTAGGGTCTTGCACTCAAAGGGTTTAGGGTCTTGCACTCAAGGGCTTAGGGTCTTGAACTCAAAGGTTTTAGGGTCTTGCACTCAAAGGTTTTAGGGTCTTGTACTCAAGGGTTTAGGGTCTTGCACTCAAAGGTTTTAGGGTGTTGGACTCAAGGGTTTAGGGTCTTGCACTCAAGGGTTTAGGATCTTGGCACTCAAAGGTTTTTAGGGTCTTGGCACTCAAGGGTTTAGGGTCTTTTGCACTCAATGGTTTAGGGTGTTTTGCACTCAAGAGTTTAGGGCCTGGCACTCAAGGGTTTAGGGTCTCAGCACTCAAGGGTTTATCATCTTACCTTGGGCTCTAACAGATCTCATCAGTGCCATTTGCTGAGGGAGGGAGCATGGCTGTGAGATGCTATCTAACAAATGTCTCTGGGTTGAGGAGAGTTGGTTCCCTCCAGCCATGAGTTTGAGCTGGCTGCAGCCTTTTAGCTTGGCTCTTTCCAAACCTGGAGGCAGTTCCCTGTAAACAAACCCTCAGATTTACAGCAGGTGCAAATTCCCTGAGAGCAGCAGGAATGGTGCTGGAGATCCTTAGGCTAGAGGTTGGGATAAAGGAGTGAGGAAGAAGACTTCTGTAACTGCTGGTACAAGCTTGGGCAGCTTGAGAGATTTAACTTCCTAGCAGCACCGAGGTTCTTCTGATGAAGGGCCCTTGATTGGTGTGATCTGACAGGTTCAGGTGCTACACATGAATTTTGCTGTCACATCTGATGCAGTCAGAGATTATTTGGAGGTAGAGAAGGGAAAGATGATGGGGAAGGCAGTGCTTAAGACAGAGACCACCTTTGTGCAGGTCATGGTGCCGGTGGAGATAAGCACATCACTGTCACAGTCGTAGAAGCATAGAATGGTAGGGGTTGAGAGGGGCCTCCAGAGACCACAGAGCCCAACCCCACTGCCAAAGCAGGATCACCCAGGGCAGGTCACATAGGAACATGTGCAGAGGGATCTTGAAAGTCTCCAGAGAAGGAGGCTCCACAACCTCACTGGAGAGCCTGTTCCGGGGCTCTGTCACCCTGACAATAAAGAAGTTTCTCCTCACGTTGAGGTGGAACTATCTGGGGTCCCGTTTGTATCCATTGCCCCTTGCCCTATGACAGGACACCACTTTAAAGAGCCTGGCCCCTTCTTGACACCCACCCTTCAGGTATCTGTAAACATCAGTAAGATCCCCTCTCAGGCTGCTCTTCTCCAGGCTAAACACCCCCAGGTCTCTCAGCCTTGATCCTCATCAGACAGATGTCCCAGTCCCTTCATCCTCATAGCCTCCATTGGACACTCCTCAGCATGTCCCACTTCCTTTTGAACTGGGGAGCCCAGAACTGGACCCAACACTCCAGGTCTGATCTCACCAAGGCAGGGTAGAGGGGTAGGAGAACCTCCCTTGACCTTCTGCCCACACTCTCCTTCATGCACCCCAGGGCCCTTTTGGCCTCAAGGATACACTCTCTGATCCCAGTGCAGGGAAAAGAAAAGAGGGAAGAGTGGAAGAGTTCGTCCCCTGCAAGGCCCTGCCTGCCTTCTCCTCAGTGGAAGTGGAGAGATGAACACTCTTCCTTCATCCCACACTGGGTATTCCTTGGGGCATACCTTGGCCTCCATCCCTTCCTGCCCTTGCCAGTTGGAGTGTGAAGCCAACAGATTCCTTCTGAGCTGGCAAACAGAACTTCCTTGAAGTGGTTTGAGATACAGTGGAATGTTTGTAGTCTGCAAGTGGTGGAGTATTTCCTCTTTCTGCCTTCAGAACATGGAAATGTCTCAGACATGCATGTCACATAGAAGCTGTAACAAGCCAAGTGACACCAGCTAGGTAAGAGCAGTGACCTCTGGGTTTCTAGCCCAACTTCTGCCTTCTTTTGCAGAAGAGCAGCATGTGGGAACTCTGCATCTCCTCAGCTCTGGACTGCTCTTAGAAAGCCTTCCTTGGAAACACACACACACACACACATACCTTCTGTGGCCTCTGAAGAGTGATTTCTTGTGCCAACAAATGAGGAATTACTGAAATATTCATGGCTGCTGGATGAGTGCAATGCACTGCAGGCTTTTGGATCCAGCTGGGAAGTGTTTGATGGTAGCAGGGCTTGTAGGTGGTATCAAAGGCTCTTTCTCAGGGGTGGAAAGTGTGCTTCCTGAGAAGGGGAAGTTTGCATGTCATGGCCAGAGTGGAGTTCATTTGAGTGAGCAAATTGCTTTTAAAATGAACCAGTGCAGTGAATGACCCTGGGGACACCAACCCTGGGACACCAACCTGTCAGCAGGCAGTCAAGATGTGATGCCAGGACAAGGTGAAGCAAGACCAGATGTGGGGAAAGTCAGAGAGCTCCAAAATGTGGAGACACCAAATGTCCTTTCCTGCAGTGAAACAAGAGCAGGAGCGCAGGTGAAACCCAGGGCTCTAGCTCAGATTCACACATTGCAACAAGTTGGAAGGGACCCTCAAAGGTCATCTTTCAGTATCTGAAGGGGGGCTACAAGAAAGCTAGGGAGGGGCTTTTTAAGCTGTCAGGTAGTGATAGGACTAGGAGGAGTGGAACAAAGCTAGAAATGGATATTGGGAAGAAGTTCTTCACCATGAGGGTGGTGAGAGCCTGGAATGGGTTGCCCATGGAGGTGGTGAAGCCTCATCCCTAGAGGTCGCAGGCTCACAGGATATTAAGGGTTGGAAAGGACTCAAGGAGATCATCCAGTCCAACCCCCCTGCCAGAGCAGGACCACACAGTCTAGCACAGATCACACAGGAGCACATCCAGACAGGCCTGGAAAGGCTCCAGAGAAGGAGACTCCACAACCTCTCTGGGCAGCCTGTGCCAGGGCTCTGGGACCCTTACAGCAAAGAAGTTCCCCCTTGTGTTGAGGCAGAACCTCCTGTGCTGCAGCTTCCATCCATTGCTCCTTGTCCTATCCCAGGGAGCAAATGTTTAAGGCCTGCCTGGAGATGAGGCTGTGGGCAGCCTGCTCTAGGGTAGGGTGTCCCTGCCCACGTCAGGGGGTTGGAACTGGCTGATCCTTGTGGTCCCTTCCAACCCTGACCGATTCTATGATTCTCTGATCTTGTCCAACCCCCCTGCAGGCAGCAAGGACATCTCCAAGTAGATCAGGCTGCCCAGGGCCACATCAAGTCTGGTCTTGAATGTGTTCAGGGTCAGGGCTTCAACCACATCCCTGGGCAACCTGTTGCAGTATTTTACCTCTCTCATTGTGAAGAAACTCATTTGTTCCCTCCCAAGATGTGAGCAGAGGAATTGCTGATCTTTCTACAAACTGCTCTCATCATCTCCTCAGGTTGGTGCAGAGTTTTGGTTCTCTTCAAAGGGTGTAAAAAAAAAACCACCCCAACAAACCAGTGCTGAAAAAGTTTGCTTTGTTTTCTTTCTCACATGCTCTTGCTGCAAAACCTTGCTCCTCTGAGACCCAAACCTCTACCCACCACTGTGCCATGACTTCACTTCCTCCCTCACAAACAAACCAGCCAGGTTAATGCTAAAAAAAAACCCCAACCCCACAAAACCCAAAACAACCTCAACCCCCCTCAGGTGGGAGCAGTGACAAACTGCTGCTGCTGTCCAGTTCCTCTTGCAGTGGTGTGTGCACATCCTGAGCCCTCCCCTTCAGCAGGTTGGAGAGGTCCTTAAGCAGCCTGCTCTGGTGGAAAGTGTCCCTGCCTATGGCAGTGGAGTTGGAACTGGATGATCTTGAAGGTCCCTTCCAACCTAAACTGCTCTAGGATTCAGCAAGTTGGTTCCTGTACCCAGAGGAAGAGAGTTGCTTCTTTTGCCCTGTGAATCTCATTCCATGGGGGACACCCTGTGCAAGGAGGGAGTGGGCTCAGTCCCATGGGAGCATTCCCTGACCTTTCACATTCCCTGACCTTTCACATTCCCAGGTTGTTGGTTGATTTGGGTCTGTTTCAGTCCCCAGCAGGATTATTAGGTGAATAGTTTGTGTAATCTGCAGGGGATTACACTGCTCTGCAGCTGCTGTAAACTATAGGGGCTTGCCCTTGGAGGGAAAAAAGATCTCTTCTTAGAGATAGAGGCTTTGAAAATCTCCTTTTCTTTGGAATTTTACCTCCCCTTCCTCTCCCCTTCCCTGCTGGCTCACATTTAATTGTGGTCCTGGAGTTTTCAGGCACGAGGGTTTGCTCTGCAGATGAGCTTGCACATGATCACAGAATCACAGCATGGTAGGGGTTGGAAGGGAGCTCTGGGGATCATCCAGACCCAACCCTCCTGCCAAGGCAGAGTCATCTAGAGAAGCTCACAGAGGAACACATCCAGGTGGGTTTTGGATGTGTCCAGAGTTGGAGACTCCATCACCTCTCTGGGCAATTCACCACCTCTCTGGATCCAGCACTGGAACAGGCTGCCTGGAGGGGGGCAGAGAAATTGCCTGCAGAGGTTGTGTGCCCATCACAGCTCTGTTCTTGGGTGCTGAAGCTGCTGGGAGAGAGGTTAGCCAAGGGCTAAATGCTGAGGGGACAGGAACATCTCTGTGAGGAAAGGCTGAGGGCATTGGGGCTGTTTAGCCTGGAGAAGAGCAGACTGAAGGGGATCTGATCAATGCTGATCAATACTTGAAGGGTGGGGGTCAGGAGGGTGGCACCAGGCTTTTATCAGTGGTGCCCAGAGACAGGACAAGGGGTGATGGGCACAGACTGGAACATCAGAAGGTCCATCTAAGGATGAGGAGGAACTTCCTACATTTCAAGGCGCTGGAGCCCTGGAGCAGGCTGCCCAGAGAGGTAGTGGAGTCTCCGTCTCTGGAGACATTCCTAACCCACCTGGATGGTTCCTGTGTGACCTTCTCTAGGTACCCCTGCCTTGGCTTGATGATCTGCAGAGGTCCCTTCCACCCCCCACCATTGTGTGATTCTCTGATGTCACCAAGAGCCATGCCAGTGAGAAGTGACATCATTTTAGGGTTACTTAGGGCTGAGCTGGTACCCTCTGAGTTTGTCTGCATCTCTGGGGGGGGCTTTATTTGAGTAGCAGCCACTTCTGGGAGAAGGGAGAAACTGGGATTAGCTCCAAAAGCCATCTCTCCCCCTGCAGCATGTCTGTCTGTCTGTCTGCCTTGCCTGGCTTCCCAAATCTGCTCTGCTCGCTTCTGCTGGCTCCCACAGCTTGCGTGGGCACAGTGGGCAGGGTCTGGCAAGCCCTGTTCTGCAAGTCCAGAGCCAGCAAACAATAGAAGGAGAAGCAAAAGTGCTCTGATGCTGCCATCTACCTACAGGGAGCTAATACTGCTCTCCGATGGCTTCTTCCAGTTTCCCATGCGCTGCATCTAGGTCAAATCCAGTTCAAAGCTGATTGTCCAGCGCTGAATTGTAGGAATAGTTTTGTTGGGGCTGATCCTGCCCTTGGGGCATGGGGTGATGGGTTTTGTTTATCCCATCTCTGGGCCTTGCCTGTTGGAGAAGCTGCATAAACCTGCTCTGACCTCACAGCTGGAATTTCTGTGATCCTTCAGGGTCTGTTCCTCCTCCTGATGATGCTTTCCTGAAGGAACAACAGAAGGAAAGAAGCAAACAGGCGGTTTGCTGCATTCCCCTTTGAAACAAAAAGAATCTGTCTGCCCTCTGGAGGATTTTGAAAGCTCCTTTTCATTGCTGTTTGCCTCTAATATCTCTCCCTTTCATCTCAAGGTGGTTTCTCCAGGGCTGAGTGGGGCTGCTTTAACCTTTGCCAAGACCAAACTGCTCTTCCCCAGTTAAATGGCAGCAGAAAGGAAGCTCTAAACAAATTGTGGAAACTAATTCAGAAACTCTGCTTGTAGAGAGATGGAATTGAGCACCACCATAGCTGCAGCATCTTCCCTCAAAGGAACAGGGTTCACTTTTGGGCCCTTCACTCTAACAAAGACATTGAGGGGCTGGAGCGTGTCCAGAGAAGAGCAATGAAGGGTCTGGAGAAGAGGGCTGGGGAGGAGCAGCTGAGAGAGCTGGGGGTGTTCAGCCTGGAGAAAAGGAGGCTGAGGAGAGACCTTCTGAGTCTCTACAGCTCCCTGAAAAGAGGCTGGAGTGAGGTGGGGTTGGTCTCTTCTTCTAGTATCAGGTGATGGAACAAGAGGAGGAGATGGCCTGGGGAGGGTTGGAGATGAGGGAAAATTTCTTTGCTGCAAGCATGGTCAGGGATTGGAAGAGGCTGCCCAGGGAGGTGCTGGAGCCCCCATCCCTGGAGGTGTTCAAGAACTGTGCAGCCGTGGCACTGTGGGACAATGGCCATGGTGGTGTGGGGTTGGGGTTTGGACTGGATGATCTCAGAGGGCATTTCCAACCCTGTTCTAGGAAGCAGCCGAGTCCCACCCTTCCCAGGGGGGCTGGCCCTGGCTCACCTTCTTTCCTCTCCCCTTTGCAGGTGTGGCAGATCCCCGAGAACGGCCTGACCCTGTCGCTGACGGAGCCTGTGGTGGTGCTAGAAGGGCACTCCAAGAGGGTTGGCATCGTGGCCTGGCACCCGACGGCTCGCAACGTGCTGCTCAGCGCAGGTCTGTGGCTCCGCCAGCAGCTCAGCCCCTTCCTGGCTTCTCACAGCTTGCTGACTCCTTTCCCTTCTTCAACTTCCCACCTTAAAGCTGGTGAATCACAAGATTAATACCTAGGACGTGTGGCTCTCAGCCCCCTCCTTATCTTGGCCTTTTATTATCTTCAGTTGAAAGGGATAAAGGTCAGGGAGTTGTCTGGAGGAATGAATTCCAGCACCGAAGTTGTTCCAGGCTTTATTGGATCTGCAGGTTTCAGCTGTGAATAACTGTTTGCATCTGCACTCTCCTCATCCCTCTTTTCATCCACCTCTCTAGAGAGGGCCCATCCACTTCTCCTTTTCACTGATCCCTGCCAGGTATCCCAGAATCTGGCACTTCATCACTTTTCTCCTTGCCTGGTGTGATCTGTGCGGTGAGATCTTTTGGGGCACTGAAAACCAACCCCATTGTTACAGGAATTACATGGAGAAGTCATTGTCCATTAGCACAGGCTTTTCAGGGAGTTGTAGAAGGGAAGAAGTTGTTCCTCGTGTCCAACCTAAGCCTCCCCTGGGGCAACTTGAGGCCATTTCCTCTTGTCCTGTCACTTGTTCCTTAGGAAAAGAAACTGACTCCCACCTCACTGCAGCCTGCTTTCAGGGAGCTGTAGAGAGCAATGAGGTCTCTCTCAGCTTCCTTCTCTCCAGGCTGAACAGCCCCAATTCCCTCAGCTGCTCCTCACCAGCCCTGTCCTCCAGACCCTTCAGCAGCTTTGTTGCCCTTCTCTGGACCTACTCCAGCCCCTCAGTGTCCTTCTTGGAGTGAAGGCGCCAAAACTGAACCCAGGACCAGAGGTGTAGCCTCACCGGTGTCTGGTACAGGGTACAATCACTTCCCTGCTCCTGCTGGCCACACTATTGCTGACCCAGACCAAGAAGCTGGTGGCCTTCTTGGCCACCTGAGCACGCTGCTGGCTCATCTTCAGCTGGTCACCAGCCAATATCCCCAGGTCCTTTTCTGCTAGGCAGCTTCCAGCCGCTCTGCCTTAAGCCTGAAGCCTTCGTGGGGTTGTTGTGACCCAAGTGCAGCACCCAGCACTTGGCCTTGTTGAACCTCATCCCATTGTCCTCAGCCCACGGATCCAGCCCGGCCAGATCCCTCTGCAGAGCCTCCCTGCCCGCCAGCAGATCAACACTGCCACCTAACTGCAAACCTGCTGAGGGTGCACTCGGTTCCCTCATCCAGACCGTGGATAAAGGTGTTAAAGAGAGCTGTTTAGGAGTGTTTAGGAGTCGGCCCCCGAGGCTCTGGAGCTGCAGCAGGTTTTAGTCCTTGATCCCTGCTGCCATTTTGGGATTCGGTTGGTTGGGTTTTCTTCTCTTTGCTGTCCACAGCAGCGTGGTGAGTTTAGCTGTGGTTCTCTCTTCCAGGCTGTGATAATGCAATCATCATCTGGAACGTGGGGACAGGGGAAGCCCTGATCAACCTGGATGACATGCATGTGGACATGATTTACAACGTCAGCTGGAACCGCAACGGCAGCCTCATCTGCACCGCTTCCAAAGACAAGAAGGTTCGAGTCATCGACCCCAGGAAACAGGAGATCGTTGCTGTAAGTTGCCATGATCCCCACACCAGCATCACAGGAGCAGTCAGGTTGGAGAAGCCCCTCAGGATCACCAAGTTGAGCACATATCCCTGCTCTGCAAGGCGCACCCTAAACCGCGTCCTCCAAGCACCGCATCCGAACGCCTCCAGGCTTGGTGACGCCACCACCTCCCTGGGCAGTACGTTCCTGCCAGCCTGACCACTCTTGCTGGGAAAAAGTGGTTCCTAATGTCCAATCTAAACCCACCAAGTGGCAGCTTGAGGCCATTCCCTCTTATTCTATCACTAATTACCTGTGAAAAGAGCCCAGCAGCAGCCTTTCCACAATGTCCCTTCAGGCAGCTGTAGACAGCCATGAGGTCTCCCCTCAGCCTCACAGGATCCGAGGCTCAGAGGATGTTTGGAAGGGACCCAAAGAGATCATCCAGTCCAACCCCCTCCCGCTAGAGCAGGACAATACTACCTAACACAGATCACAGAGGAACACATCCAGACAGGCCTGGAAAGGCTCCAGAGAAGGAGACTCCACAACCTCTCTGGGCAGCCTGTGCCAGTGCTCTGGGACCCTTACAGTAAAGAAGTTCCCCTTTGTGTTGAGGCAGAACCTCTTTTGCTACAACTTACACCCATTGCTCCTTGTCCTATCTCAGGGAGCAGTGAGCAGAGCCTGTCCCCCCCTCCTGGCAGCCTTCAGATACTTATAAACATTTATTAAATCCCCTCTGAGTCTCCTCTTCTCCAGACTAAGCAGCCCCAGGTCCCTCAGCCTCTCCTCATCAGCCATGCCCTCCAGTCCCTTCATCATCCTCGTAGCCCTCTGCTGGACCCTCTCCAGCAGATCCCTGTCCCTCTTCAACTGAGGAGGACAAAACTGAACACAGTATTCAAGATGAGGTCTCAGCAGGGCAGAGTAGAAGGGGAGGAGAACCTCCCTTGATCTGCTGGGCACACTCCTCCTAATACACCCCAGGATCCCATTGGCCTGCTTGGCCACAAGGCCACATTGCTGTGCCATGGGTAACTTGTTAGCCACCAAGACCCCCAGGTCCCTCTGCACAGGACTGCTTCCCAGCAGATCACCTCCTAGCCTGTAGTGGTGGAGTTTTATTCCTCCCCAGGTGCAGGACTCTGCACTTGTCCTTGTTGAACCTCATTTGGTTCCTCTTTGCCCAGCTCTCCAATCTGCCCAGGTCTCTCTGGAAGGCCACACAGTCTTCAGCTGTCTCAGCCAAGCCTCCCAGCTTGGTGTCAGCAGCAAACTTGCTGAGCAGGCACTCTGTGCCCTCCTCTTTTTCATACTAACCATCCCCATCTCCCTCATAGGATTTATTCTCCAGGCCCTTCCCCAGCCTCCTTGTCCTCCTCTGCACTGACTCCAGCACCTCAGCATCCCTCTTGTATTGAGGTGCCCAAAACTGAACACAATACTCAAGGTGTGCCCTCACCAGAGCCAAGTACAAAGGGACAATCACTTGTCCAGCTCTTGCTGGACACAGCATTTCTAATCCAAGCCAGGATGCCATTGGCTTTCTTTGCCACCTTGGCACACTGCTTGCTCATATTGAGTTGCTTGTCAATTAGAACCCCCAGGATCAGGAGCAGAGAGAGGAAGAACTTCCCTGCTTGGTGTGTCCCATGCTCTGGTCGTGTTTTCACAAAGGGAGGAGGAAATTCAAGGAGGGCTGGCAGCAGTTGAGGGGTTTGTCTGGCTTTGCTGGAATTAGTGTTTGAACTAGGATTTTAGGGCTCAGTTTTAAAACCTGCAGGAGTTGTAATTCCACATCTAATCCTTCAGTGTAATTACACAATCAAAGTTCTGGACACTCAGCAGCCTGCTGATGTGTTGTAGCTTGTAGAGAAGTCTTGCCTCAGCCTGGAAGCTGGAAGGAGCCAGGAATGACCACTTCCTTGGGACTTCAGGAAGAGGTTTTTTCCCTCCAGCACTGAGAAAATGTAGTTGGATGTTGTTCCATGTAGAAAGCAGCCTACATGGAAGAGCAGCACCTCCTGAAGCCAGATGAGAAGCCACCTCCAGTTGGGCTTCCTGTTCCTCACTAGAAGCTAACTCAACTGGAGATTAGGAAGAGATTCGTTCCAATGAAGGTGGTGAGACACTGGAACAGGTTGCCCAGGGAGGTTGCCACCCCTTACCTGGAGATGTTCAAGGCCAGATTGGATGGGGCCTTGAGTGACCTGGGCTAGTGGGAGGTGTCCCTGTGTATGACAGGGGGTTTGGAAGTAGATGATGGTAGGGCACTGGAACGGGTTGCCCAGGGAGGTGGTGGATGCTTCCTCCCTGGAGGTGTTTAAGGTCAGGCTGGATGAGGCCTTGGGCGAGCTGCTCTAGTGGGAGGTGTCCCTGCCTGTGGCAGGGGGTTGGAGCTGGATGATCCTTGAGGTCCCTTCCAACCTAAA